>VZRO01006807.1:830607-859097 GCA_013397915.1 Daphoenositta chrysoptera | reverse complement strand
CGGGGAGGAGCGGCGCGGGAGCTGCCCCGCCGCCGGCCCGTCCCCCGCGGCTCCCGCGCTCCTCCTGCCGCCCCCACCGCGGCCGAACCCCGCGATGCCCTCCGGGGATGGGGGGATCAGTGCCCGAGTGGGCAGGGGTAGCTCAGGCTGCCCCTTCTCCTGCAGCCACCAACACCTGCCGTCTTTTCTGGTCCTCTGGGGATGCTACATTCTTCACGGGATGCTGGGATCATAGAATCGTGGAATGGTTTTGGTTGTAAGGACGTTAAAGATCATTTAGTTCCAGGCCTCCCCTTTCCTTCCCCCCCCTGCCATGGAATTGAGGAAGAATTTCTTCAGGGAAAGCGTTTTCAAGCATTAGAATGGGCTGCCCAGGGAGGTGGTGGAGTCACCATCCCTGGAGGCGTTCACAAAACGATTGGATATGGCACTTCGTGCCATGGTTTAGTTAAAAAGGTTGATGATCAGTCAAAGTTTGGACTTGGTGATATTGGAGGTCTTTTCCAGTCTAAGTGATTCTGTGACACATTTCACTTAGATCAAGTTGCTTAAAGCCTCATCCAACCTGACCTTGAACACTTCCAGAGGTGGGGCAGCCACAGCTTCTTGGGATCCTCAAGGAGGATGGGTGAAAAACGGAACTTGTCCTTCAGAGTCTAGGATTCTCATGTGCTGGTGTGAAGTGTGGGGGCTGGAGTAACCAGCCCCATGTTCACAGCAGTCCTGAGAAGGTCCCATGAGTGAGGAAAGGTCAGGATCTCTTCCTGGGGTAACAAACCACAGCCAGCACCTCTAGCCCCAACACTCCTGGCATTCTTGGCAGGGTCTCCTCATTACCTTTGTAGCTCCACTGGTTCACAGCTATCTGCAGTCAGAGACTGAGGGGCAGAACCAAAGGAGGTGAGGTCCCCTGAAAAGCCAGACCCATGCCACAAAGAGAGGTGTTCTCTGATGATGACACCTGATGGCATGCGCACTAGTCCACAGGCAATTACTTTTGAAAAATGCTTGTGGTTGCCCCCCAACAAAAGGTTGAAGGGCAGGGTACACAAAAGCGTGCAGCTACTGACACGACAGAGAACCAAGAGATTGGCAGATTTTGAGCCCTTTCTAAGCTGAAAAAATGCATTTTTTTCTGCCAGCAGCTAATTTAAAAATTGTGTTTTCTGGAGAGCTTCTTTTCAGGGAACTGCAAAGATGAGTGCCATTGGAAAAGCATTACTTCAGAACATGTGATAAACAAAGGGTTGGGGAGCTGCAGCTGTGCCTATAGTGACAACCTCTGACTCTTTACAGTTGTGTATGAGGACATACAAGGCAGCAGCACCCTGTCAATATCCACAGTCCACAGTTTCAGTGCTGTAATCAAACCCAGTGAGCAATCAGAGCCATGCCATCCAGCATGTCTGCTCTGTACTGACTTCCTCAACCCAACACTCCTTCTGCCACACAGAACCTCTACATGATTTTTGTTGTATCATGGATTTGCAAAAGGCAGAGCTTTGACTGACAGCAGCTGGAGCTGGTTCCATTGTTCCCCTCTTCACACTCTTCCATGCCACAAGAACACCCTCTGAGCTGCTTCTGATGCCCAGCACCAAGCTCATCTCACCATGTCCAGGGTGGTGTCTTCCAGACTGTGGGATCAACAACTAATCAGCCCATTCCAGGCCCTGCACCACAAGCTGGTACAAACTCTCCTCTTCTGAGCCTACATTCCGGTTGGATGGCAAGACACTATTGCCTTCAGGTGATTAGCCAGAATCTTCCACTGCTCTGCCAGCCATCCACATAATTTTCTTGTAAGCCTGTGAGGTGATAGGCCAAGTAGATTGCTTCTGACTCATTGCCAGCCATCATATATCCATGACAGCCTCTCTTCTTCAGGAAGCATCTGATTGTGCCAAAACCATAGATAAGAATCATACTCACTTGATGTGGTCCACACTAATGATAATCATAGGGGATAGTACTGCAACCTATTCTAGGGCTTCAGGTAGTAACTACCAGCATTAATAATTCCGTTTTTTCTTTCGTAATCATGCTATAGGTGCGATGCCTAAGTCAGATGTGACTTTACCCAACAGTACTGTATTGCTGAGACACGAGGCTATGGGAAGTGAGGATGCCACTGTAAGGCAGGGGAAAGGTGTGATATTGGGAGGACACAAGTGGGAGGAGGTGTGACACTGGTGAGTGGCTAGTGCTGCAGAACTGGTACCTCAGGGTATAACACTTGGCTTTACTCCTTGATTTAGAAGACACAGAAACAGGCTGCCAAAATGCTGCTGCTGCTCACCATCCCATACCAGGGAAAAACCCATTCTTAGAGTTCTGAACCTTCTTTTGGTCTCTGTCATACTCTCCCTATCAGCCACAGCTACAGGAGCAGCATGATTGGTCTGAAAGAGTGCTGAGCCACTGGATAGCACAGGCCTGACTGTGTGAACGCCAAACCCAATGGCAGTGCCCCAGAAAGCTGAAACCAAGCCTTTGGGTACTTTGGGTAGTCAAACCAAGGGGGTTGAAGGTGGAGTGCTCTGGGAAGGCAGCTCAGTGTTGGCAGGTGAGCCTGGGTCTGTAGCCCTGCTGTGCTCTAGGGTAGGTGCTGTAGCTGTAGGAGGCCAAACAGAGGTGCTTCTCTGTCCTCCTTGCTTCAGGTTTGAGGATAAAGTATCCAGCTCCTTCTTCTCTGTGGATGAGAGGGTCTGGTTCACATGTCAGAGGATAATTTCACAGCTTGGGGGGCTGTAGAGCAGGTTTCTTTCCAATGACCTCCTGCAAGACACTGTATTCAGAGAAGGGTTCTTGCTCCACGAGAGGATGTTGGCATCTTTGACCATGCTGAAGATCTACAGTTTCTTTACTTTGCTCTGATACTGTCTAGATTTATTGTCCAGACCACTTGTAATGCAGCTGAGGCAAGCAGGCAGCAAACAGGTGCTAGTTTGGGCATTCTGTGTTCCTACATGTCTTCCGTGGTCCTGTGGGAATTCTGCCCCTAAAAAAAGATGGGAACCTATGTCCTTCCAAGGAAATATTGGTACCGTGGTATTTCCTGGCTCCAGCCTAACGTGAAGAAGAGGATTGCACAGAGCATCTGAAGGGGAACGCCACCAGTGGGAGCACTGGAGCAGGACTGAGGATGTAGCTGTGTCCCCAGCTAACCAACCCCGCTTCGCCAGTGGAAGTACTCTCCTATTATCCCAGATGATGTTATCGGGACGGGAGAAGGAAATGAAGACACGGGAGATGAGCTTTGAAAGCGTCGCGGGACACTCTCAGTAAGTGCCCCGTGGATAGGAGGCTGCTTGTCAAGAACACAGTGAAATTACTCACTTCCTTACCAATGATCCCCAGGGGCCTCTGTCTATTCGTGCTTTGCCAGGGAACACTTCCCACCAGTGAGCTGCTCATAACTGATCTCTCCAAGGGTAGTTTCCAGTACTTCCCAGCTACTTTCCAGGCGTGGTTTCTGAATAAAAAACCACTGTGGCATGGCACAGCACAACAGTGAGCCTGCCCGGTGTGTTCATCATGCGGAGGACATACTTGGACATCCGGAAGTACGGTGATAATATCCCCTGTTTAATCTTAAATCTGATATGTGGGGCCATATGGTGTTATTACAGTGGCATTAATTATATGTTTACGTGATCTTTTTTTGATAATAATTCAAAGATGTTTGATGAGTAGGTTCTCTTGTACACTTCCATAAATATCCCAGAGATGCTTTCTTTCTAACACTATTTTCATCTTCATTCAACATGGTTTTTTTAGCTGTGAATTACTTCCTGTGATTTTGATGCAAGACACTTCCTAACCTCTCCGGAGCCACTCATAATTCTAAGGAAAAACACTAAAATTGTGTTTTATCTCTTATACCAAAGCCTGAAAGCCAAGAAATTTTAAACTTCATAAAGTTGGGGACACAAATATATGTCTTGGGCACTATGTTGTTAAAAGCCTGAAAGGAGTTTTTAAGTTCCTATATTTTCTCATTTCCCCATTAAATAGAGGGCCTTATCTATCGATCTTGTTTCTCCTAAAAATACTTGCAGAAGAAACATCAAGAAGGGTCCTTGAAAAGGGATTCGTTCTCAGAATGCCTTTAATTTTTGTAGACTTCTTCATTTTTCTCAATATCTCTAACTCAAGTGCCTGAGCTTTCTTGCTTTCCTTGAAGATGATCCCAGTTCCCATCCTCCCCCCCAAAAAAAAAATCTCAGCAGTGCTCTTCAGCAGGTCAGAATTGAGAAAACTTAGCTTTTTTGAAAGCTTGATTTTTAAAAGTTTAAATTAACTTGTGAAGACTATACATTTTCTGATTTTTCTATACCAGAAAGCCAGAGGAGTTGTGGGGGGACTTCCTAGCAGGACATTTTCGGGGAGAAAAACTCGGAACAGCTTCTGGATTGTAGACCAAGCCCTCGGCGGGGTCTCTGGCAATCGTTTTCCTGCCTCCTGGGCCAGAGGCGGGAGCTCGGCTCTTGGTGACCAGGGCACCCCCGGGTCGGTGTTCGCGGAACCGGGCCGCGGCGCTCGGCACCAGAGGGCAGCAGAGGCGGCGGCGCCGGGACCTGGTCCGGTGCCAGGCTGTTCGCAGTCCGGCTTTCTATTCCCCGTTCCTGCCTCCCTCGCTCCCTCCTCCTCCTCCTCCCCCCGTCCCGCCTGCCCCGGCTCCGCGCCGGCCGCCGCCCGGAGCTCCGCCGGGCAGCACGGGCAGGGGCGAGCGCACGGAGATGTGAGTGGGGGCTCTGGGGAGGGGGACGCGCCGGCACAGCCTTGCGCAGGGCGGTCGGGGGGGTTAGACCCTTCCAGGGAGGAGAAGAGGTCAGCGGGGCTAAGCTGCTGCTCGCTGTCGCTCTGCTAAATCGTTGCTATTATGTAGAAGGGTCCTCCTGGGTGAGGTTTGCCTGAGATCTGGGCAGTGAGCTTGTTTCGGAGGAACAGAGGGCAAGAGGGTAGCTGTGCTGAATGAGGGGAAAAAAGCTTTTGGAGGACAGAGATGGAGGCATGACTTGGGTAGAGGGCTGCCCAGGAGACACTAGTTGGATTGCTCCACAGAAAACCGAGCTTGAGATCTTCAGATCCTTGCCAAGGATCCTAAACTAGTGATAACCCAAAATGACCTACTGGCCCAGGGCCAAGGGGGAGCAAACTTCTCCTGGTTCTATAAGAATCAGCCCTACAGCTTCTGGAAATGTGCAGACCTTAAGGAATTCACCCATGCTCCTTCACACTGCTTCCTGGGTTGATGAATTTCTCTGGCTGGGTCACAATGGCTTGCTGGAACCTTGTTAGTGCTGGTGTCTTCATTTCAGCTGCCCTTCTTGTTCCTGAGTGATCCAAGCCAGGAGTTGGTGCTGCAACTAGGCCTCCTGTGTTTGCATTCCTTTAGACAGTGCACAAGTCAGTTGTGAAGCCTCCCCCGATTTTGAATGAGCTAATTTTGTGCATTTTCATCGTTTATTTGTCATGTTGACAGGCATGTTCCTTGTCTCCCGTGGGCCTTCCTCTTTTTTGGGGTGATCAGTTCCAGTCGAGCCCCAAGAAGGTCTCCCCTTTTTGGGGAGATCAGATCCCCCAGTTACCCCAAGCCATATCCCAACAATAACATCAGCAGCTGGGATATCCAGGTCCCAAAAGGTTATGTGGTGAAGCTGACCTTCAAATACTTTGACCTGGAGCCATCTGAGTCCTGCTTCTATGACTATGTTAAGGTACGTGCATAGATAAATGGCCAAGGGGTGCCTGGAGATGGGAATCCAGTGGACAGCACATGCAATGGCTCTTCATCTACCAGGGCTTCTCTGATGCTTCCCACGAAGGAAAGGGAAGGAGTTAAAGATAGAAATGGGAGGAGCAAGCACTTGACAACTCGTGGTTGGGTAATATCAATGCATGGAGCAGACTCACTCCTCTGAGGCTACACTGATTTCACCTTAATTTTGACAGATCAAAGCCGACAAGAAGGACTTGGGCCGATATTGTGGCCGGCTTGGGTCATCCACAGGCAATCACCCAGGAAGAAAGGAGTTTATGTCTGAGGGGAACAAGATGCGCGTAGCATTTCACTCTGATTTCTCCAATGAAGACAACGGCACAGTGATTCCCTACAGGGGCTTCCTGGCATATTACAAAGCTGTGGGTGAGTAGGAAATACCCTCAGCATGCAGAAGGAAAAGTTTGTGTGGCTTCAACCAATTTTCCTCCTCACTAGGCAGATAAAGAGAAGCTTTAGGAAAGTATGTGGATCTCTAAGTACTTTCAGTCTAGAGCAGGGAGGTTTAACACTTTCCTCCCCTTGCCCCTTCACTTCTGTGTCTTCAGATCTGGATGAGTGTGACCCTAACAATGCTGCCGAGAACAACGAAAGGCCTCAGTGCCAGCACTTCTGTCACAACTATGTGGGTGGCTACTTCTGTTCTTGCCGGATTGGCTACCAGCTTCAGAGTGACCACCACTCCTGCAAAGGTAAAGAGAAATCGTAAAAGATCAGAGGGTTCCAGAGATGTAGCCCTTCATCCAGGAAGAGTGGGAGAAGTGACTTAGGAAGCAAATGACGGGGCTGCAGAAGGCACAGCCCCGCGATGTGACCTCTGCTTTCTTCCTTTTCACCAGTGGAGTGCAGCAGTGAGTTGTTCACAGAGGCATCTGGGTACCTGAGCAGCCCCGAGTACCCCCAGCCCTATCCCGAAGACCTCCGGTGTAACTACAGCATCCGTCTGCAGAAGGGCCTGTCTATCACCCTCAGATTCTTGGAACCCTTTGAGATTGATGATCATCAGCAAGTCCACTGTCCTTATGACCAGCTCAAGGTACTGAGATTAGCTAATTCTCCTCCCAACCCTGCTGCCAGACCCGGACAGGAATCATGGGGACACCACTATTCAGATGAGAAATATGGAGTCAGTACAAGCAGAATGCCCCAGCACAAAGGACTGAGCCCCTCCCTCTCCCTCAGTGCATTTAATTACCGCTGTCCTGAGGTCAGAGGCTCTGGGTCATAGGCCCCTGTGAGTGAAGAAAAAAAACCCCATCCTTCTTCCAGTTTAATCTCCTTTTGATTTAATCTCAGGGGTTGATAGCTCTGATTCCCAGATAAGGGAGAAGCAGAGCTTGTGGTAGGTCAGTCTGTTGTTCTGATTTGTCAGTGCAGGCATCAGCAAAGGTGGGTCAGACAACCAGCCCTCACCATCATAGGTACTCTTGTAAACTTGGTCTGGATTGAAACAGGCATCCTGAGGCAGAGAGGCGTGTGTGTTTCTGTCCCTGTGATATATATTTTCCTCATCAGATCCAAGCACGAGGGAGAGAGATTGGTGAATTCTGTGGCAGGGAACCACCTGGCATCATTGAAACCAACAGCAATGAGGTGGACATACTCTTCCTCACTGACGAGTCAGGGTTCAGCCGTGGCTGGAAGATCCACTACACCTCAGAGAGTAAGAGATTTCTCCCCCAGATGCTACTACAGCCTATTGACACTGTTTGCTAATCCCAGCTTAATCTGTCCCACTCTCTAACAGAAATACGGTGCCCGCAGCCTGTCCCACGGGATCAGTTTACCATTGTCAGAGACCTGCAGCCTGTGTATCAATTTCAGGACTATTTTGTTGTCAGCTGCAAGACTGGGTATAACCTCATGGAGGTGAGATCCTTTCTCCACTCCCCTCAGCCATATTGTGTTTTATCTTCAGTTTGTGTCTTTCACCTTTCGGTAAAACTTCCTTTGGAGATCTCACTCACGGCAACTTCTTGTAATTTCTGTTTCTTCTTTGCTTCTATCAGCTTTCTTCTCATTGTTTCTCTTTTCTTAGCTCTCTTCCTTATGCAGTTACTCTTTCATGCAGCCCTGGTAGAAGATGAAAGACAAAGATCCCAGGAAAAGCTGGTAAACAAGAATGCCTCTTTGGAAGGATATGAAACAAGACTCAAAGCAGAAGATGTTACCTGCCTCCATTGCCATCCTATTGCCAGGGCTGGGTAGCATCTCTGACTTGTCGTGGTTTTATAGTTGCTGGCTGCTGGTAACCTGACCTGCTATGAAGAATGTGTAGCCTGTGGCAAATACAAGATAGAAGGAAGGCAGGAGGAGACAGCAACTGGAACAGACTGCAGAGGGACAAATATTGGACAGCAGTGAAAAGATGGGCACATAGAATAATATTTTAATGTGGGGATGGAATGAAAGGCTCTGTACAACCAACAGGTGTTTTTCTTTCCCATGTAGGGAGACCAAAAGCTGGTGTCCTTCACGGCTGTCTGCCAGGCTGATGGCACATGGCACCAACCCATGCCCCGTTGTGAAAGTGAGTGATCTGAGAACGAGGGTAGCATCCCCTGCTGTGGCTTTCCTCCTCCAGAAACGTGGGAAGTTCAGCCTCTCTGACTCAATTTGTCCATGCCTTGGCCTCACAGCTGTGCTGTCTGGAAGGACCTGTGGAGGTCCACCGTTGCTTCACATTTTTCCGCTTGCAAAAATTCAAATGTTTTTCCTCCCTTACAAAAATGCATAAAATATCAAAATTGCTATGATGCTGCAACGTCTAAAAGCAAAAGATCCTAATCTGGGATCTATTTTGGAGCAACCTCTCTTTGCCCACTGTTCTAACTGGTCCTTCACATCATGGCCCCAGTACCCAGACTTGCAGGCAGTCTGTCTTTGATTCATGTCTTCTTGTTTTTTCTTTGTTGTAGTTGTGAACTGTGGCAGCCCTAAAAACCTGACCAATGGTGTGTTCAGCTACGTTAATGAATCTGCAAACAACGAGTACCAGTCAGTGATCTCATACCGGTGCAATGAGCCCTATTACCACATCATCACTGGAACTGGTGGTGGTGAGTCCTAATCCCACACAGACACTGAAACCTGTGCCTGGAAAGCCCTCTCACGCTTCCAGTTAGGATTGTCTCCTCTCCCCAGGCTTAGGGATCATGCTTTCCTCCTGTGAAGACTCTCCAGTCTTTCCTTGACCTGCAGCATGTCTCTGGAGTCTTCTTGTCTCAGCCTATTCCCACCCTGCTTCATTCCCAGAGTCCATCACATCCCTCTTCCATGCTCCCCTTAACTTCTGCAGAAGATCTTATTCTCTCAGCTGCAGTCATGGTTCATTCTTTTCTAGTGGATTTAATTCTTTTCTAATGGAATTCATTATTTCCCTGAAATTTGAGGCATGGTGTCCAGGAAGCACCAAAATTCAAAAAACTCACTGCTTTGGTCCAAGTTGCTACAGATGTGAATAAATAAACACACACTCCACTCCACTGTAATGCTGTTCAGCTCTTTGGAATATTGTTCAGCTGCAGAGGTATCTAAGAACTAAATAACATACTTACAGAAAAATCTATTTTAATGCAGCAGGTCAAAAAAATTAAGTCATCATTCAAACCATTCATATGCCTTCTTTTTACACCCAAGACATTACTTGATGACGCAGGACCTTTGATTCCAAGAACAGCATAAGGAGTTCATTATTTCCTTGCCTTGGCTGTTCATTTAGCCTCCATAAAAAAAAAAAAAGAAAAAAAAGAAAAACCCAAAAAAAAAAAACCCACGAGATTTTTAATCTGAATCAATTTCTGCCAGCATGGACACACAGTTGTGCTACATGCTGGAGAAAGGTGACAGGATATTATTGAGGCCAGGAGCAAGCAGCTAAAGAGTTCTTTTAGTTGGTACTAGTGTTCAATTTGATTATTCTTGCATCTGAGTTTAACTCCTTCGTATAGAGTTAGAGCTCAGTCTCATCAGAAAAAAAATCAGGAGCAAGTAAATATTAGCTTCCGCCAAATTCTGGTGCGGAGTCACCATAATTTAGTCAATTTTAAAAGAGAACAGCAAACACTATCTTAGAAGCATTTACTTCAGTGCTAAGACAAATTGCATAAAAATTAATTTTAGTCACCAGCACAAACTTTCTAAAAAAAAGGAAGAGTGTTGGAAGTAGTGGAGTTTGTGTTGAGAGGTGACATGTGAGTTTAGCTGACCTGCAGCTTAGGCTCAGAAATAGATACTGAGCATGTACAGTAAGGGACTTGTCTGGTTCCCATTTCTGGAACAAACCACCCTGTCCTACTCTCTGCAAACTACCGACACCAGAAGCTTGAATCTAAAATCCATGCTTTTACTATTCTCTCCCTTCTTTGGGCAAAATAAAGTCAAACAGTGCTCTGTGCACCTGTGGACTCGGTGAAGACAGCTGACTTCACTTCAAGCTTTTCTTCTGCAGCAGCAGTGCCTGAGCTTTACTGCTCCTCTGGAACTGAGGTGCTTCAAGATGTACAGATGGAAACATTCCATACCCTACAACAGGCAGCTTTTCCCAGGAAAGGGTGCTTTGGGATGGAAGGGCTGAGGAACCTCTTGAAAACATCCTATTCTATTCTATTCTATTCTATTCTATTCTATTCTATTCTATTCTATTCTATTCTATTCTATTCTATTCTATTCTATTCTATTCTATTCTATTCTATTCTATTCTATTCTATTCCATTCCATTCCATTCCATTCTGTTATATTTTCCCACCTCATGCCTTCAGGCCTGGGTCTCATTCCCTTCCCTCTCATCTTACAGACAGATTCACCTGTTCTCCTGAGGGAACCTGGCTGGATCAAAATGGCCAGAAGAGAATTCCATCCTGCTTGCCAGGTCAGTAAAAACTTTGATTTTGTCTGGTATTTTTTGACTCATACTTACAATCAGTACAAAACTGGGACATCATGCAGGAAGGGTAATGAGGATAATGGTATCAGTGAGGGGTGTTAGGGAAGACTATCCAGAAAGCCAAAATAAAGTGAAATCAAACAGTGATGGTGAGCAAAGAGAGAGAAAAGCCAGGACAACAGACAACAACAATCATATTATTGTGTTTCTCCCCAGTGTGTGGGAAGCCGGTCCATCCCGTTATTGAAGTCCAGCGGATCTTGGGTGGCAGATCAGCAGGCAGAGGCAATTTTCCTTGGCAGGCTCTGACTGGCATCAATGGACGAGGGGGTGGAGCACTCCTGGGCGATCGCTGGATCCTAACCGCTGCCCACACCATCTTCCCCAAAGGAGGAGTACGGAACAGTGTGAGCCTGGAGCAGCTGGCAGAGGAGGCTGACATTTTCCTCGGCCACACTAATGTAGATGAGCTCCATAAGATGGGTAACCACCCTGTACGTAGGATCTTTATCCATCCAGATTACAACCCTAAAGATGAGAACAACTTCAACGGGGACATAGCCCTGCTGGAGCTGAAAAACCCAGTAACCCTGGGCCCTACACTACTGCCCATCTGTCTCCCAGATAATACCAACACCTCATTCTACACACATGGGCACATGGGCTATGTGAGCGGCTTTGGTGTGGATAAAAACCGCATCTCAAGCGACTTGAAGTACGTGAGCCTACCAGCAGTTGCTCGAGAGAAGTGTCAGAGTTGGCTGGACAGTAATAGGAAAGGTATCCCTATGGTTTTCTCTGAGAACATGTTCTGTGCTGGCTTCCTTGAAGGCAAGCAGGATACCTGCCAGGGGGATAGTGGGAGCATCTTCACGGTGTTAGACAGGGAAAGCGGTCGCTGGGTGGCTACCGGCATAGTTTCTTGGGGAATCGGCTGTGCCACAGGCTATGGCTTCTACACCAAGATCCTCAGCTACCTGGACTGGATCAATGGGATAGTAAAGGAGGACAGGCCCTAGGTATTGCTGCCCTACTAACTGAAGCATCACTGGTAGCATATCAATTTCCAGACACAGCAAATCATATCCAAACCTTTTGATGATGTCCCAAAGGCAAAGCATGTAACCTTCATGATGAGCACTTCTGAAAGCTGCCATGCTGTTTGATTGTACCTTTGGCAGCTTGTGGGATGCTTCTGTGGATGTTCTTCATACAAATCTTATAACCGGATGAAGCCTTAATCATATCAGGAAATCTCATGACAGCAAACATGTTATGGTTTGAAATGCTGATGATATGAGACTACCGCTGTCTACCTGTGTACTCTCTTCTGTGGGAAGGTTGCAGGGAAGAAGACTTCCTTGAAGGATGGGGTGGTTTCTGCTAAGTACAGTGTGCAAAAGCCCATTGGCATCAGTGAGATTCTATGAATATTAAAATACTTGCTGGATAAACCAGGTGTTTTATAGTTTTTTGTCTTTGTTTTTAACAGCAACTGAATATTTCTCACCACTGAAAGCAACTTATGGTTTTTATATAGAGATTGCTTTACCTACCACTAAACTGTTTCCAGTTCTGCAATGGCCTGTGGCAACTGCTTATTTGTCCCAAAATTACCATTAGATTACCCGGTCTGAAACCCCAGGTGGCTTCATGGGAGGCAAAAATAACTTGCCTGTGTGATGCCACATTCCAAAAACAGGGAAGACAACAACCAATCTCATGGAGAAGAGAGTCCAGGAACCTTTACCGATCAGAATTTGAGGATGGATCTTTTTTATAGTACATGAAATACAGTTTTAACTGCAGGACAGCAGCTCTAAAATGGTGCTGACTCAGAGAAAATGTGACCTCTCTTGTGTTGTGGGTATTCTCTGGAGTTGTCTTCTTGACTATATTTTCTATTGCAAAATAACCTACTGTGTTCTTATGAGTTGCTGAGAGAAACAAGATAACAGATCCTTGGTTACAAGTCCAACGACCCAATAATGTTTTGCTTGTTACACAAAACTGAAGGTGCTTGAGCTGAGTGCAGGATTCCGTATGAAATCTCCCAAGAGCTGTACACATCCTCCTCACCATTTCCTAAACTCTCAGAAAAACTTAGTCTGGAAGAAGGTGTCTCTGTCCAATCCACTGCTGACATTGTGGCCAACTTCAGAGCTTCAGGGCCTTTCCTGGGCAAGTTATCAAGAGATCTAGAGACAGAGATTCCCCAGTCTGTTGTGGCACTTGTTCCAGTGCTGACCCACATCCTAGGAAAAAGCTCAGCTGGAATTGTAGGTATCTGAATACAACAGTTAGATCCCCCCTCCTAGCTTCCTCCTCTTCAAGCTGAACAAACTCAGTCTTTCAGCGTATGCTACCTGTACCAGTTCCCTGATCATCTAAGAGGAAGGATGTCTGTGAGTGATTTAGGACCTTCCAGAGCAGAAAATACCCCTAACACATGTCAGGTAATATTCCTTCCCTAAATCAAGAGAAGGTAGTGTTTTGGCAGAAAAATCAAGCTTTATTTCTTTTCTAATTCAATAAATTTTGGAAAAAATAAAGCCTGAGGACAGGTGAGTGAAATTATTTTGAAGATGTCTGTTCTGTTCAGCTTAATTCAGAAGCCTGAAGTCCTCACTGCTGGTAATGGTTGATCAGTGAGACGGAACCATCTCAGAAGAACTTTATAAGGACTCTTCGGTAGAGAGGTGAGGTACTACAAGTTCCAGCTTGACGAAAGCTGACAGGGTCAGAATATGATCAAACATTTGATTTAGGGAGTTTCAAGGAGAACTAGGTCTAGACTGAGGAGAAGAAAGGCATTACAGACACAATAGCACATTGCACAAAAGGCAGTTTGGACATTCTTTAATGCTGTTAGATATTCTGAACAGTACAGGAAATACATAAATCAGAAACCAAGCTCTGAACCTTCCCTGGCAACTAACAATTATTCTCTCTTGTCTTCACTGAAACCTCCCTGTCAGGTTTCAATGGGGCACAGCTAGGTCTTCTCCAAGTGGGAAAAAACAGGATAGAAAAAAAAGAAAGGAAGAAGGAGTCTCTTTATTCAGAATGATGTCTTCCTTTTCTGCTACTGCGAGTGGAAGAAAGAGAATTTCCCTTCCCAGACATGATGACAGTGGGAGAAACAGAACCATCATAAACACAATGAGTTTTACTGTGTTATATATTGCCCATTATATACACGGAGTGAACACGGTCACAGCCAGCCCAAATATGCAGCCATCACATTGAGAAAGGCTGACTGTGCTGAAAGGAGAAACAGCTACTTCTGCCAAGCTTCCTCATCCTTGTGCTTGCTCATGGTCTCTCTAATCCAGTCCAAGTAACGCACCACCTTGGTGTAAAGACCAAAGGTGCCACATTTTGGCCCCCAGGAGATCAGCCCCGCAACATAGTACCGGGTGGCATTCAGAGGATCCTGGATGGCATAGGCTCCACCACTATCCCCCTGACAGCTGTCCTTGCCACCACCAGCACAGATCATATTGTCGGTGAATATGTAAATGACGGAATCATCAGAGCCCTCTGGTTTCACAGATCGGCACTTGTCCATGCTCACCACGGGAATCTGGGCCTTCCAAAGATCAGCAGGGAGTCTTCCTCTCTCTCTCCGACCCCATCCAGCAATGTAGCCCAGAGTCCCTTCTTGCAGCTCATATTCGGGTGATTTACCAGGAAGACAGATGGGTGAGATGTTTGGACCCATCTTCACAGGATCCCTCAGCTTCAGTAGTGCAATATCATTATCAAAATCAATCCTGGTTTCTGTGGGCTCCTCCTTCCAACCAGGATGGATAAATGAATCTTCTGGGATCAGCTTTTCAGCTTCCCACTTCAGAGATTCTCTACGAACATCGATTACCCCAGCATACATGGTGGGCTTGTCATACCCCTCCAGCACGTGAGCTGCAGTCATCACCCATCTGTCAGAGATGAGCACACCACTTGCTCTGGGGTCATTGAAATACACCTGCCAGGGAAAGTTGCCCTTTTCTGCACGGGTGCCTCCAAAAATCCTTCCTGTGTCTTGGATGGGATTACTAGGCACCCCACAGACTAGAAAGAAAAGAAAAAAAGAGGAACCAGATAGGAGAATTAGCAGTTACAAACAGGGGTTTCTTTGGTACTACTAAAAAGCCCATAGTCCCCTCCTTCCTGTGTCCTCTAAATAGTTTTTGAATCTGAGTAACCATGTTTATGTTTTATGCCACAGAGCTTGCAATTAGTATTTACAGAGAAATCAAAGAAAATTCTAGCAAAACTACTATCAACACTCAATTTAGACTGAAAATGCTCATTCTCAAATTCACTTTTCTGGAAAGCAATTGTCACCCCAACAGTGTTAGGTATGTCAAAGCTCACCATTTAATTGTCTTCTAGTTGGCATTCTTCCTTTGCTGAATTATGCTCTTTAGAGGAAGGGATTGTCTTTGAAAAAATATTTCTTTGATTTCTTAAAAATATGACACTACTCTTAAAATTTTAATTTTTTTAGATGAAGGGATTGTCTTTGAAAAAATATTTCTTTGATTTCTTAAAAATATGACACTACTCTTAAATTTTTTTTTTTTTGTGAACTCCAGATAGCCTCAGGTTAAGAGTTCAGGTTTGTCACTGATGTTTTACCATCTTTTCCTCTCCGTTCTATTAGTATATAGAATCTTAAGCAGTGGGAGATCTTATCTGAGGATCTTCTGGGTGCAGAGATGCTCCATGTTTTTTGAGTAAAATGTTCAGTAACATTTTGCAGAATGTTAATGCCAAGGACATAAATAAGGCTGGTCATTCTGACATAGCTAGGAAATTGATTTCTTACCACATTGCCTTGTTTACATTGAATCCTTAGTGAGAAAATCATAGATTAAGAAACTGTAGACAGCAGATAGCTTCTAATTTGCATGAAGCAGAATTTGTTAAAGAATTTCACATAATCATAGGAAGATTTAGCCTGGAAGGTTCTTCTCAGTGCCTTTAGTTTCTCCCTAACTGCCCTCCCCCCTGCCCTCCTAACTCCAGGTTATTCAGGGGCTTTGACAGGTAACTTCTGCTCATCTCCCAGGGTGGTGATTAGCCAGCCTCTCTGGACAGTAGTTCCAGTACTCTGGGGGAGCATTTTTCCTTAAATACAACCAGAATTTCCTCTGTTGCAACTTGAGTCTGTCATTGCCTTTTATTGCTGTGTCCCACTGAGAAGAATATGGCTCCATATTCTTTGTGGCCTCCTCTTGGGTAGTGAATTCCCTGAGCTTTATCTTACAATTTGCCTCTTTCACTGTGTACTTGTACAGTCCAAGTCACTGTCTGAGCTGTGACTGAACTCTTAAGAGAGTTGAATCTCCTCCACCGGGATCTTGTACTTTGCCAATAAGGATCTGGGGCTTTGAAGGAGTGAACAGGAATCATGTACAACTAGGCCATGTCATGCTGCCTCCTCTAAGAGGGTAAACTGAACAGTAAACAGGTTTTTAAATCCTCTCTATCAGCTGGAAGTTAAGAAAAGAAAAATACAGAGGCAAAAGAAGCAGTGTTCTTCATATGCTGCATGCACATACAGTTTTTGGTAGTACCTGGGACACATTTTGGTAGCTTTGTTCCCAACTCTTCACTGACCCATTCTCCACTGGCTGAGCACCGATATATCACTTGGAAAACATGAGAGAAAAAAGAATTCCATAAGGATACAATAAAGATGAACACAGGGTAAATAACACTACTCTATATGATATATCAACCTTCTCGTTTCCAAAGCAAGCACAGCTTAGTAAACATTGCTGTTATCTCCCTACAAGGGTGCTTCTATTCCTTTTCTGGACATACCTCATCTAACAGGTTTCTTAAGTCCTTCGCTTTTCCACCAGAATTCTGTGCTACATGTGGCAAAAACCTCCACGGTTCACTCACAAAGCAAATGGAGAGAGGATTTGCTAATGCATTTAAGGTCAACAACCCAAGCATTGTTAGAGCGTATTAAACACAGAGGCAACACAAAACTACTGCCTGTAAGCCCACACCAGTCTTGACTTTATGACCTTATGGCCCCATGACAGTGCCAGAACCATTTCTTAGGCCTTTAACCAAAGGAACATGAGTGTGTAGCAGATGCAATGCTCACCATCCCCTTTGTTTTCTAGGGTGTAGTAGGGTGCCTCACACTGATACTGGATGGCAGCTGTGTACAGAGGCTCGTGCAGTTCGGAGATGTACAAGGCTTGGGCATTGTCAACAGGAGGGGGATCACCACAGTTCACAGCTGTAGAGAAGAAACAAAAAGGATCAAATACAATCAAACGGGCACCCTCACTCAACAATATGATTATTCGGTATGACAGGGAACCACTCAGCTTCTCTAATCCCTTGCACAGTCATAGAGGCTCACTTTCTCTGGCCGTTCAGCATGCTCACATCCCAGTCTTTCAGCATCCTCCTAATCTGGAGATATAGTGGATCTAGAGCCTAAACACTCCATTTCAGTTCCCTTCCCACAATACAGACACAGGTCACTTACGAACACATCTGAAATGGGAGTTGCTCCATTCACCATTGTCCTGACAGCCAGAGAGAAAACTCGTGATGCTATCTCGTTGCTAGGAGAAAGAAGACATGATTCATGTAAGTCTCTGGACAAGAAATGCATCTGACACAGGTGCTCCAGTGGAGGGGCCTCAAAGTACTGCAGTGGCTGGAAGAGGTTTCCTTGTACTATTGCTGTATTGAAAACCTTGAGTTCCCAAAGGTACTGAGGACACCTGATGGGAATGGCCTCAATGTTGCTGAACGGGCCAGAGGGGACATATGCTTTTTTATTTCACTTACCCTCACAATTTCGTAGCCTTCCACGCAGGTCACCTTCACAATGTCCTTTAAGATATACCTGTCCTTCTTTGGGTCAAGAACAGAGTTGGGGATGACACTCATGGGACAGGTTACAGCTTTGAAAAGATAGGTGGAAATCAGTGATGAACTGGTTCAAGATTTACTCTCCTTCCAGCTCCCAACTTCTTTCTCCCCAGTGATGTTTTTCCCCTAGTAAGCAGGCATACTCTTACTCAATACCAGCAGCTGTAAACATGTTAACATGCTGTTGTGCCATGAATGTGACCTGGGACAAGCCCTGTCCCTAACTCAGCAGCAGAGTGAACACATTCCCAAGTATTTACTCACGGTCCCCATAGTAGCGTATTTTCCAGCCTTTGTGCTGTGTGCTGTGGTCTGTCTGGAAGATTATGTCAAGAATGTTGTTCCTGGTTTTGATTTCAGGAGGACCTGGGAATGTGCTGCCACAATAGGGACCAAAATGCTGTTTTCCAGAGACAATCTGAGAAAATAACAAACAAGAATAAATGAGAAATGCCAAATGTATTAAAACACGCACTCAATATATACGTATTCAAATGTATTCCCACAAATTTCAAAAAGCAACATAATTTTAAATGAAGTTAATCAGTCCCAAAGTCTTCGGAATATGAGGAGATTGATGAGAGATTCAGAGCACCCTGACTCCTGAGCTCCCTAAACTGCACACCTACTGTTAAGCTGTCGTGGCAGGTCCCGTTGGAGTCGGCCAGTTCCACGTCAAAGTCTCCGCTGCGTATGGTCAGCACCACGAAGTAGCCTGGGCTCAGAGCCACCCGGTAGTCACACCGAGAGTTCTCGGGGTACTGGTTGGGATAGTTGGGGCTGGCAATCTCCCCTGTTGGCTCAGTGAAGATATTTCCACTGCAGTTCACTAGGATTAAGGAAGGAACATGAGTAGGATTCGGAAAGGAAATGGTCCAAGTGTGCACCTGACAAGCTCTCCCTCTTCCACCACATCCTGTCTGCCCAGTTACCTGCAATAACCGTGTCACAACATTGCATCTCCCCAAGAAACTGAAGCCAGGGCCACTCTCTATCCAGTCAGCCAGGGACTTTAATTCCTTTTTACCCTCCACCTGCGATTTAGGTTTCCTTTTCTCATGCTCAGGTTCTCATATTATACTCCTTTCAACATGCACCATTTGTGATCTTGCAACTTTTTGATTCAAGCCAAGCAAGCCCTTGGGGATTTTTGTGTCCTTATGGAACTTCCCTGTTTTGTCAGAGATTTAAAGATTCACAGATAGCAGTATGCTAATTCCAGTCTCCATCTTTAAAGTCTTTAAAGTCCATCTTTAAAGTCTTTAAAGAATGTCATTTAGTAGTTTCTCAATTCTTTTGACACAGAAATAAAAATAAAATTGTTAAGAATATGTTAATAGAAATTCCCCAAACCACAGTCTACTGCAGTTCAGATTTGCACTGGGATGATTTTTTTCCCCCCAAAATATACCTGTCACAAATGGCTGAAAAGGTTGATCAAGTCTTCCAAGTGCAGTATCTCACTTGGCCTAAATTAATTCTTGCTGTTGAACACAGCTCACACACATGTCTTACCTCCACAAGTTTTGTTATCTTCATAGAGGAAATAATCTGGTGGACAGCTACAGAAGTAACCTCCAATATAATTATTACAGTAGTGACTGCAAGGTTCATCCACAAAATCCATGCACTCATCCAAGTCTGGAAGTGTGAAAAGACGAATCAGCCAAATTAGGAGAGGGCCCTGAGAGCAGCAGAAAGTGAAGCAAACACTAGTGGACAATAAGGAAAAGGTATATCTAAGACAGTATTTGTACTGGCCATACTGGAATGCAGTTCTGTCTGCTGGGATCTCTTTAAATAAGGCATTTCTGTAAGGAAAACCCTTCTGTCAACTTTCCTCCCAGCCAGGACACTACAGAGATTCAGAGGAGGCCGTTTTAACCTTACCCACAGCAATGTAGTAGGCTGCAAAACCAGTGAAACGCTCCTCATTGGAAAAGTCTGATTGGAATATCATAGTGAGGGTGTTGTAAGGGACATTAAATTCCTCCACAATCCGGGAGCCAGGGCCACGAGTTTTCTTCTGCCCACAAAGCACGCCTTCAACATAGCCACCAGACAGGATCTGCAGAAGAATTCAGACACCTCACCTCACTACTGCAACACGTAGGATTACCAGCACTCGAGTCCTTCAGCTTTTAGGTGCCAAGGTGCAGCTGAATGGAGCCTCTGGACAACCAGTTTCATGATATTCGTAAGACACATGAGAAGTGCTCGCTCCTACTGACTTCCCAGTGAAATACTTGTCTTTATTTCTCAGATTCAAATTAATCCACAGGATTTGCTGTTAACATCCTTTCTTCAGGCCCACTTGTACAAAAAAAACCCAACCACTGTGTTTCAAAGCAGCAAAAGCAACCATGACAGTCGAGAGAGCAGCCTAACAGGCTCATTGGTTTGTTGCAAAAGGACAGAGGTTATTACACAGCACACCCATCCTTCTGTCCCACCTTGGTCCTCCTCAAAGATGTCCTCGTGCTGCACTTGACCTTACTGCCCCTTTTCACACAGAGCTATGGCAGGATAGGATGGTCTTTTTTCTGTCTCTTTGTGTGGAAGTGCTCGATCTTTTGTGCCTGGTGGGACAACGTGGAGCAGGGCTAGTTTTAAGAAATCTGTGGTGCATAGATCATAAAAAAGTGTGGTGCAAGGGACCACAGCACTTTATCTGAGTGGCCACCATCCCTACATAGATGGATTGGTTTTAACCTCCATCCTTTCCAATCAATTTCTGTTTGCAATAAATCATCTATGTCCACTTATCATTTAATTCCAAATGATTTCAGGCACAGATAATTATTGCCCTAAGAAACTGGTCTTTTTACACCTACTCTTCAATGGCTAGGAATATGCCTTGCAATAGGGGGGTGTCAGTGATGGCTAAGATGACTTTTCCTAAGAATATAGGAGAAACATGGGATGGGGGGCATAAATGGGACACTCTGCACACAGTTGGCAGACAACACTCACGTGGTTATAAACCAAACTTGAACCAATTTCATGACTGCTAGTGGAGATATACCCAGTCATTTGGACTTCTTGGAACTCAGAACAGGAAGGCTGTGCCTAACTCCTCTGCCAGCCCTGAGCTCTGTGCACAGCTTTGTTAATCCGTGCTCTAACCTGCCTTCTTGAGTTTTTCTCACTCGAGGACATGGACAGTACCTTCACAAAGTCATATTCGCAGTCCTGCGATGGTTCAAGATCCAGATGTGTGAAATAAAGGTGAATACCATATCCCGAAGGGACCTGGATTTCCCAAGTTTCGTTCACATAATTGGGATACCCCTGAGGATAATTGGGTGACAAGATCTCTCCATACATGGAGGCCGCGTCAGCCCAGACGGGGAGACAGAAGATCAGGGACCTGAGAAAACAGAGGGGAAGGTGACATTGCAGTAGTGTTTTCCATTTTCATATGTGCACAATCCCCAGTGAACAACTAGGCTTTGGCTGCCTGTAGCATGCAGCAGAGCTCCTGGCTCTGGAGTTTCAATGGCCAGTGCTGTGGCTGTATGGGGCTTGTCTTTCTCCTGCAGCTTTTCACACAGGAGTACAACCTCAGTCATGCTCTCTGCTTCTCTCAGTCTCTGTAAGAGCTGGTAAAGCTGCAGGAGCTGAACATAGGGATCGTTAGTGCTCTTCCCTACTCATTGCCCTGTTCTGGAGGTTATTTCAGCTATAGATACATTCAGATTTGAAAATCAGTAGAGTCTTACAGGGATAACACATGATTTATAGAATGCAATTACTAATAAACCTTGAGATTTATTAACTCACCACATCTGGAAAAAGCAGTTCTTCCTTTCTGAAAACCTTCAGGAATTGGACTTCAGAGTTAAGATCTGGGACAAAAAACTGTGATTGGTTAATGTTGCCTGTGTGTCTGCATGTCTACTAAGCAGGTCAAAGACCATAAAACCCTAGCTTGGGGAGACTAGATCAAGGTTTTGCTTGAAAAGCAAGTTCATATCTCTGTCCCTTCCTGCACAGAGCAAACCCAAACATCAAGAAGGGAGGCCAAGATCCATACGGACAAAATCTCTACCTTGGTACTCAGCAGTGCTCACACTCTCCCCTTATGAGCATCACTGAATCCAGACACCACGCTGGTGCACAGCAAATTAAGACAGAGAACACGTCCCCCACAGGCACCCAATCCATTCTTCCCAGCACCTCAAAAATCATGCTAAGACCCTGGGGTTGGGAGCAGCTTTTCCTGACTCTTCTAGCTGTCAGACAACGACGCTGGGGAATATCCTCCTTTCTCATTTCTAATGCCTGCAATATTTACCGTCTCTCCATAGCGCACGTCTGGTTTTCTTCTCTCTCTCCTTCGGTTTTCTTTCTTTCTCTTTTTCTTCCTGTGAACACCCTCCTCTAAACGCACCCAAAGCTGAGGTCTGGGAAAAGGAGCTCTAATTCGCAGTATCGCAGCACCCTCTATCTGTGGGATGTGGCTTCCCAGCCTTCCCTCTAGCGTGAGATGCTGGCTTTGAAAGCTCTCGGCAGGAAGGGGAATTCCCAGAGAGAGTTGCACAATCCTGTTGGCTGAAGTTGCTGCGGGGAGCGCACCGGTCTGGTTGTATTTTCGGGAAATCAGATGACTTTGGGGAAAAGGGAGGGGAATAGAGTTTTCGGCTGCCTTGCCTCTCCTCTTCTTTCCCCTCCCTTTTAAAAGTTGGAAGCAGCATCCAAAGAGTGTAGAAAAGGGAGAGTCCAGTGCTTCTGCATAGAAAACCCTGTTTGATCATCGTGTCCAGACATCACTTTGGTGGAGTTCAGTCTTACTGCAGCCTGATGGCCACAGGGCTGGTGCTACTGCTCCTCATCGGATGCTTCAGAGACCCTTTTTCAAGGGAAAAATAAAAGAAAAAATAGTGGCGTATTCAACGTTGTGCCTCTCTGAGGCTACCAGCAGGAGCAGGAGCACATGGTTTTGCTGGGTTCGGTATGGGAACACATTTAGGAATAGGAATGCATAACTATGTTTTTATGTACCAAGTGAGCTTCATGTAAGAAAGAGCATATTCATCATGTTCACGTTCATCAGACTTAGCCCTGGAGCAAGATAGATCCAAGATCCTTGCCAAAAGGAGTTCAAAGACTTACGCCAGATAGGACCCTTAGCCCAGCCAGTCCCCACAAGCCAAGACCAAAATACAAGCTAAACTATCTGTCACTAATACTCTAGAAACCTCCTCCTCCTCATGAACCAGCTGCACTTGGGACTGGACTATAAATGAAAATGTAAAACTCCATTACAGCCTCTACTTTTTACAGCCAGGACAGCAGACTCCAGAGCTTGTTTTAGGCAGGCAAAAAAAGTGCTTCAAGTCTCAACAGGCCTTAGGCAAAGTGCATTAGCAAAGCCCATCTGAAAGAGTGCTTCATATTGTCAAGGGAGAGAAACACCTCCAGATGACTCATAACTGACTTCATTGTAGTCAAGATAAAGGTTTTGCTTGAAGAACATGCCTAGTCTGCTTTCTTTGTCAAAATGAGAATGGAAAGAGAAAGAAAACAGAGTGTCATCTCACTTCTGATGTCTCTTGGGAGCACAGCTTGATGTTTTGAACTGGAATTTTGAGAGCCGGGAAAACAGTGATGAAAGATACACAACAAAGCACAGGGAGATGCTTCCTCCTCTGAGCTGTGAAATGTAAAAACCCTGTCAGTGACTCTTCAAGCCACAATCATATTTTAAAATGGGCATGGCGGAAATAAAATGAGTGTGAACTGATATACTATGCATGTCATTTTATCACAAGGTAATTCTATATTTTCATATAAACCTGACTCAACTCGTCTGTAGCAGTGGTAGCTTAATATGTGTATGAATATTAATACTTATTTAGAAATTAATTCAGAAATATTTATTATTAATAAATTAATTTATATTAATTAACAAAAATATTGCTAAAGATAGTTAAATAAAGAAGTAGCTGCATTTTATCTGGTCACATATCCACATAATGCTAACTATTTATGCAGAAGACTGGTAATACTGATATATATTTACACTGAAGACATATACAACATTTGATTGCATTTTCTTAAATCTGCATTGTTTTACAACTCATAAGATGAAACAGCTAGGTAATATATTTCACAATTCACTGCAACTATGTCAGATAACAATTTAAAAGAGGCAAAATCATGCCATTAAGTTTAATAAGTGATAACATTAAATTCACCAATGCAATATAATTCTGCTCAGAGGCACACATGTTCTCTTAAATTCCTAAATTACATGACCACATACTACTTTCCCCAAATTGCATAAGACAACCCTTTTCTTAAAATGACTCAGAGTTGTGTAGCTGTAACCTTTCTGCCAGATGTTACAAAGCGCAGTAGTGTTCCAGGTTTCATAAAATTACCATTTAAAACAGATTTTACTGGTTTGTCTTCTGTCAGGAAGTTGAGGGAAAAAAAGCTTTTCCCAAGTTCTTAAGAAAAGCCACACACACCTCCATCTGGAAACACTAAGTCAGTGCATTTTAAAAAAGGGCATAAACATCAAAAGAGAAAACAACATTAACTAAGTGAATCGAGGAAATACAAGCAGCAGGGAATCAAGGATCTAGAAGTAAGAAGTAAAATATCCTCAAACTACAAAGACTTTGGCAGTAATTTGCCTGTTTCCCATTCTGCCAATAAGAGGGTTCTGTGGGTTTCTGGCACACTGCACTTCCCACCTCCCTCTTGTGACCCGGGCCAGTTCTGTTACCAGTCATTAAACTGGGACCCTTTGATAAAACCGAGGAAAACCTGGCAGTGCAGGTGTGTTCTGGCTCAGAACCGTTCAATACAAGTCACTGATTTCCACCTCTGCAAACCGTATGAGGGGAATTTTCACCGGAGTCTGTTCACCTCCTTTATTCCCTCCATGACCAAGTCTCATTGCAAAGCTTGCACCATCTCCCAGTAAAATCTGGGACCTGGGAACACATCCACACTGAGATGCCTGCTGCCTTCTGACTTCCTTCCCCTACACCCCTAGGTGTTTCATCCACTACAGTAAAATAGTCCAGAATACTTGGGCTTACTTTCACTGAACTTTGGAATGGTTTGAGTTGGAGGGGACCTTAAGGTCATCTAGTTCCAATCCCCTTGCTATAGGCAGGGACCTCTTCCACAGGACCATGGGGGCTCAGAGCCCCATCCAATCTGTCCTTGAACACTGCCAGGGAGGGGGCATCCACAGCTTCTCTGGGCAACCTGTGCCAGTGCCTCACCACCCTCACTGTAAAGAATTTTCTCCTAATATCCATTGTAAACCTACTTTTCTTCATGTTAAAGCCATTCTACCTTGTCCTAACACTACTTGCCCTTGTAAGAAGTCCCTCTCCAGCTCTCCTGTAGCTCCTTTAGGCACTGGAAGGTGCTATGATTAGGAAGGACCCTTCTCTTCTTCAGGCTGAGCAACCCCAGTTCTCTCAGCCTCTAAACCAGTGGGCTGTAAACTGCCGTGGCGTCATTCCCGCGGCAAGAACCCGTCGGTTCTCCCGGACTGAAGTCCCGGCTCGCCGGTCCCGGCGGCACCGAGAGGCGGCAGCAGAGACCGGCGGGCCCCGTGGAGTCCCGGCCCCGGGAGTGCTCCGCTCGGCCCCAGAATGGCTATCGGGGGGTGAGTCCCCTGGCCCGCCGTGGGTGACAGCCCCTGGTCCCGGCACGGAGCGTCCGAGCCCGCCCGCCGCGCCCGGGGGCCGCGAACTGCAGCTCCCCCGCTTCGTGCAGCGGGCGTGGGGGAACGGAGTCGGCGGTGCCTGAGAAACGGGGTCTGACATCGCACAGGACAAGAGAAGATGGCCTCGAGCTGCCAAGGTTTAGGTTGGATATTAGGAGATATTTCTTCTCCGAAAGAGTGGCCGAGCTTTGGAACAGGCTACCCAGGGAATTAGTGGGATCACCATCCCTGGAAGTGTTCAGATGATGCTTAGATGTGGTGTTTAGGGACATGGTTTAGCAGTGGAGCTGGCAGTGGTGGGTTATTTGTCGGACTCAATGTGCTTAGAGGTTTTTTCCAGCCTCAATGATGCTATGATTTATTTGTTCACTAATCTTCACACTGAAAAGATGACACGATTTCAAGTATACTATTCCCTTCCCATCTCCAACATCCACCAAATCCCAGTTTCTCCATCTCTCTGGTTTGTCATTCACCCATTCCTGGCTTTTTTCACCAATGGCTCCCAGGCCACATATTCACCCTTCTAATGAAAACTTATTTTCATGTCTTCCTCTGCCTGTTATTCTAAGCAGTCTCTCTTCTCCCTCTATACTCCACTCTTGCTAACAGTTATTTCTCTCCCCACCCTCTCTGTGCTTTTCCCTTGACATGGTTATTGACAGCAGCAATATTATATGACTTCTATCATTTATAATGTTATTCTGACTCTGGCTTTTCCAGTATCTTCCTCCTCCCCATCAGTGTTCAACCCTAAGCCTGCTGCCCAGATACCTTGCCCCAAGTAGCCAGCTCCTCTCCCATGGCCATTTCAATCAGGATAGGCTCCTGTGCCTGCCGGGGAGAGGAGGCACTGGGGAAGCAGGACACAACATTCTTGTTTCAGTTCCTCAGCATACAAGAAATGGTCCTGGAAGGAAAGTCCTGCAGGAGATCTTGAAGAAGCATCTGGGGTCTTGTGCAGCTGTGGCATGTGGGAAAGCTGCATGAGCCACTGGGACACAGTCAGTGGAACTGGATTTGCAGAAGTTTTAGCAGCTGCATTCCCATCTTGCCACACCGAACTCATGTGAAGCTCAAGTTTCACATGAATACCCATGTAATGTTATGAAATCATGGTATATCTAAAGGACAGTAAATCAAGATTTTTGGCTACACCCCCGCCTCTCAAGCATAACACTGCTCTGATTATTAAATTAATAATAATACTGAAAAATAGTGGTACACTCATCATGATCTGAGTCTCAAAACCTACTTTGAGAGCTACTATGTTCTGACTCCAAGTGGCTGTCAAGCATTTAATCTAAACAGGTCAAATATAGCAACATTTCAAGCAACTGGAAACAATTTTGCAATGGAAATTGTTAGGCAATCTCAGGAACAGATGCTGCTTCTGAAACTCTTCTCTGACAACATTAAATTACAGAATTAAGTGGATAATTTCTTGTCAAACATGACTTGAGGAGGGACAGACAGTCGTCATTCTCACATAGAACTCATTTACTTAGGAAAGTGGCCTAAACACCATAAACACACAACTGAACATGGAAATGAGAGATAGATATATTCCTTGAAAAGCCAGTCCTTGGACTTTGCGAAAAAATTGGCAAAATTGTCCACTAGTTAGGATGGACAAATACAGTAACCTGTTTGTAAAGTCTAACCTGATGGAGTCAGCTATCCAGGAGGGTTTTTAAAACCTTGCTGTACATCCTGGCCTGCCACTCTGCACCTTACACTGCCCCTAGGGGACTTTTGGAGGAGAAGGCCAGGATCTCCCCTTCTTTAAGCACTTCCTTACTCCCCAGCGCAAGGGAGGTGTGAGCCAACTGGAAAGGGCCCAGTGGATAAGTAACTAGAGCTTTGACACTGAGAAATCTGGATTTGTTTAGCCTGGAAAAGAGAAGGGCAGGGAGACGCAAGTTCTTTAGCCTGGTCTCCTAAGTAAATGAGGTCTATGTGGCCATGCTGTCAGTCAGTCCTTCTCCCAGTCAGATTTGACAAGCAGTGGGATCTAATAGGTGCTGGTGCTGCTACCTAAAGGGTGGTGGTAAGGAGGATGGATCAGGATAAAGAGGATGATTCAGCACTGGTTCAGGAGTCCAGGAAGGCTGGGAGCTCTCCAACCATGAAAATGTACAGCAATTACCCAGACAATGCTCTGAGCAAATGGCTCCAGCTTTGAGTCCTGCTTGTGAGCTGCAGTTTGGATCAGAGAACTCCAGAGGTCCCTTTTTACGTGAACCTTTGTGTGAGCCTCTGTTTGCCCCTTCAGTTGAGTTTGTCCAACCAACTGACCCAGCAGGAAAATGGTAACACAAACAAAGGAAGAGGAGCACATCAATGGCATCTGAAACTTCAGCTGAGGAGGAATTGGGGTGCACACGTGGACAGCTGCATGAAAGGACACACCTAAAAGAAGGCCATCCAGCAGTTATGAGGAGTCTGTGTGGGCCCAGCTACTGAGTGGCTAGGGAGTCACAGAGTCTCAGAATTGTTAGGGTTGGAAGGAACCTCCAGTCATCCAGTCCAACCCCTCCTGCCAAGACAGGGTCACACAGAACAGGTGACACAGGAATGCATCCACGTGGGTTTTGAATGTCTCCAGAGAGGGAGACTCCATGACCCCCCCTGGGCAGCATGTTCAGTGCTCTGCCACCCTCAATGTAAAGCAGCTCTTCCTCGTGGAGGTGGAAGTTCTTGTGGTTTAGTTTATGGCCACTGCTCCTCACCCTGTTGCTGGGCACCGCCGATACCGTACGTGCTGCTGTGGCACAGAGTCGGGTGCCACAGCCGCAGGGCAAAGCACAGGTGCGGCCGTAATGCCGGTATGGGAATCAGATCCCTTTGGGACACATGAGCCAAACACCGGGGTTCTGTCCTCTGATAGCCAGTGGGACAGTGGGACCTGGCAGTTTCGGGGAAGCTCAAGCAGCGCCCTGAGCTGAAGCTGAGGCCAAGACGAGGGACGGGGCTGTGGCCGGGGCCGCGACTGAGGTCAAGGCGAAAGCCACGGCCAGTACCCAGGAGCCAAAGACCAGTATCCAGACCCAAAGCCTAAGCCAGGAAGCAGAGTTAGAGTTAGACTCAGACCTAGACCCGGACCCAGACCCAGACCTTGGCCGCGATCTCAGAGCGCGGCACAGGCGCTCCCGCCCTCCCCGCCCGCGCGCCCGCGTGCCCGCGTGTCCGCGAATAACCCCCGTCCC
>VZRO01006807.1:784117-830046 GCA_013397915.1 Daphoenositta chrysoptera | reverse complement strand
GGTTCTGGCAGGCCGCCTTTGGAAGCGGGGTAAGGAGAAGCCCGGGGTGCCTGCGAAAGACCCCGATTTTGGGTCCGTGTCCCGGGCTCGAGAACTTTGTTTGCGATTGTCCCGTGAGTGCCCGGTGATGCGTGTGCATGCAGTGCCCCGTGAGCGCGTGTCCGGAGGGGTGTCCGCCCGGGAACCTCCACAGCCCCTCACGTGCTGCCCCGTCCAAACGCCAGGGACGTCACTGCCCGGAGACATCACCCGTGTCTGCGGCAGTGGTGGCACTGTGAGGGAGTGGCGTGTCATCACGGGCACTACCAGGTAGGGTGAGCAAAACCGTCCAGCTCAGTGCCAGGAGAACTGGGGTGACGTCCTGTGCTCCACCTGCAGCGGAAAGCGTATTGCAAAACGCATGGTGCCTGCGCTTATGTAAACATGAGATACTTAAGTCCCATGCGAAGTGGTTAAGGCAGGGCTAGAGTTGTGATGTGGGCTGGCGATTGAGGGGGAGGTTGTAGCTCCCAAAACATTAATTCAAGTGTATGTATACATGCTATCTGTGTAAATCTGTGCAGATGCTCAGGGAAACTTCAGGTTGTGAAAGCATTTGGTGGTGTAGTCACCTAGCAGAAAAGAATTACAAACTTTCCTCTGAACCTGAAAGTATATTTGAAGTGATACAGCCACTACTGTGTCATCTGTCAAAATAAATTTGCTTTAGCTAACTAGGAGTATAATATTTTTAAAGGAAATGCAAGCAAGAAAAACCGTGTCACTTCATAACCATGGTCTGCACCAGACTTAATTCTGCCTGATTTAGTTTATGATGTGTGAGATCAAACTGAGCAAAACATTCTTCCCATGAAGGGTAGATACAGGAGACTGAACTATCATTTTGAACTCAATGTAGAAGTTAGTTAAACCAAAATTCTATAAAGAAAAAAATGAAGTTATAGGAAAAACACAGGACATGCATGCAAGTCAGCATAATTAGTCTAGCAGCTCCCCACCACTGAGCAGGAGAAGTCCTGCTTTCCTTTCTCCCACGTCTCTCTCTGCTCCTTTAATTGCGATCTGATTGAATTCACTTGCTTGGCAGAAACCTAAACCAGAAAAAGCAGATCGTTCAGTACGAGGTTAGTCACCCAGATCAGCCAAGGGACTAGTCTAACTGGTGCTGATGCAGAAAAGGTCCTAGAAAGCGTGTGTGGAGGCAGACACCGCAGAGAGATGGCTCTGCAGAATGCACCTTGATCCTACTTTCGGAGTTGCTTCTTGCTACCAGTAAGGTGGGACACGACATTGGAAGGGTGTTTCCTACTCAGTGTCTTAGGGGTGAACAACACCACTTCTTTGAAATGAACAGTAGATAATTATTGTCCTAATGATGGTAAGAGCTGCCTGCTGCAGTCAGTAGATTAAGTAAGCGTGAGCCTCCTGTGTGCTGTAACAAATGTTCCAAGTACAGTGTTGACTAAAGCCACTGAGATGCCCCAGTGTCCCTGCCTGAGGTAGGCCACTGTCTGTTTTGCATAGTCTCAATGGATCTGTAGAATTTGTATTCAAATTCTGGGGATCAGGTTCTAGAAAACCACTCACATCTGTCCCCTGCATACTTCAAATGGATATACCAAACCAGGAGGCTGGAAGTGCACATTTCCCTGTCCTTCCTCTCTAGCTCAGTATCTTTTATTACATGCAGTATCTTTATTTACATGCAGTGGAAGGCATAGCTTCAGACAGAAGGCTTCAGGGCATGCAAAACAGCTTTGCCTGTAGTTTGGCAATCCTGCAGGTCCTGTAGGTTGAACTGCTCAGGCAGAGGGGACTGACTCCAGCTCTCCTGCTTAATGGATGGGTGGTAAAGCATTATACCATTACTTTAAAAGGAAGGGCCAAACACTACTCCAGAGCAACATGAGAGGAGAGTGAGAGGAGTTCCTTAGCCCAGCAGAAAGAAATGTTCATTTAATTGCAGCTTAGTTTACAGTCCTTTTAAGCTCATTGGTAATGCAGCTAGTGCTGATGACCACTTCATAGGATGGCACAGGGTATAAATAAAAGGCATTTCTAAAAGTTGGAAGTGGCATTAGGACAGAAAAAGTATGGCTTTTTCTTAACTTCCTACATTTCAGGTGTTTACATAGATTCCGGAAGAAAAGTATTTTTGTTGGCTGCAGCTAATACTGCTGAATTATTTCAGAACAAGGCCATGAGGATGAAGCATGGTTCCAAAGATGGACTAAAAAGTTGTTGCTTATTTCTTCCTCTGTGGTGCAGTTTCCCATCTACACTGTGCAGTTTTACTGTGACAACAGTTTCTAGGGTTTCACTTTCAGATCACCACAAACTGGTAAAAATAGTCTTCTGAAAAACAGGAAGAATCACAAAGGACTTTTCGACTTCTTACATTAATTTCTGGAGAAAGCTGAATTATTGTTAAAAAAATAGTCTGAACTTACTCTCTTGATTCAGAATAAGTGTTCATTCAGTAATGATCTGAAATAACCAAAAGAGGTAATTTAAAACTGTTGGCATTCTGACATGACTGAAAAAAAATTAAATACAGGAGAGAACAAGAGAATGAGGAAGGAGGAAGAAAGAACATCCAAGAACTAAAACTGGAGTAGTCCTAAAGAGCACCACTTTGTTTCAGTGAACAAGTAATGGCACATTGCTGAGCAAATTATGGGGATCGCAGCTTTGTATTTAAATCAGAGACAGGTATACACATGCTGCAATTTTGAAGCAGAGACTACAACTAGAATTGAGTCCCTTACCTGGATTGTACAAGATGAAAAACTTACTGCAGACTTCCCCTACATAAAAATTTGCATAGACAACCTTAGAAGAAATTAGTCTGCAATTCGGCAGCAGTATCAACAGCAGGAATACCTGAAGCACAGTTCTGGACCCTGCCACTATAAAAATTGTGGCATGTCAGTACACTAATGTCTGTCAATCATATGAGAATGTCTTTGAGAGATGAACTCTAGCTTTCATTCTTCAGTAGGTCTAGGGCCCGGTGCTCCCACTGGAGCTGCTCCGGTGGTGTGAAGGAGATAACAGGGTTTCTGTGCTGCTGCTCCTGTCCTCACATGAGAGGGGACAGATTTCTTCCCTGCTGTCACTGCTCGAAGCATAAGCCAGGATACAGGAGGCCTTATGGCTCTGTGTATTTAATACTTTATGTTGCTCGTGTTTGTTGCATGGCTGTACAATCCCAAAGAATTAAAGCTATTTATCTGACCATAATATTACACAGTGCCTTGTGAGCTACCTGCATAATATGGAGGGAGGCCAACATGCTGTTTACTGCCCTGAGCCAGAAATGACCCTGCTGGTTTGCCCGGACCTGCCAGGAAAAGCATTGGGAAAGTGTTCCCTCATCCACAGACATAGCAGGGACCTGCAGAAAGTAACACATTCTTACTCAATAGGTGCCAGAAACTTATTGCTTCACTTGCAAGTTGTGTTATCTCCTCCTCTTGTACCTCTCATCAATTTTTTTACATGCTCTGCTTCATGGTCCCTGCATCCTGAAGATTTTTAGGCTCAGTGAAATTCTCCCTGTCGTCACCCAAAGCTGCTGGCTTATCCCAAATCAAGTTCCCAGCTGGTCAGCCAAGCAAGAACCTTACTGCAGGGCCCATGAACAACTGATTCCAATGGGTAAGAGATGGGAAAAGTTTTAAGAGTCAGCACTGTCCTATTATAAAACAAGCCCTGTCACAGAGCACTCATGTGCTGCCTCATTTAAACTCCTAACTTCAAATACATCTTATTCCTTAAATAATAAAAAAATAGAGGGAGTTGCATAATGCTACACACTGCCTGTATCTACATAAGCAAGAAAAATGGTGCAGTAGGAGCAGACCTATAGAGCAGACTTGTCTGTGGGTTTTGAGTATTTACTTTGGATTTGCCTCAGTCAGGTCATACGCACTGAGCACCCATTGATTGGAGTGTGTTTCAGTTCAGTTTTGTGTGAAGAGAGCCCTGAGATAGTTCTGTTGTGCAAACTAAAGCGCCATAAGTGGAAATTCAAAGTAAATTCCTGAGCTGAATTAAAATACTCATGTTTATGCACCCAGTGTTAAACAAGCTGTTAGAAACAGAAAGGAATAACTTTGAAGTCAAAATATTAGGTAAGGCTGATATTTTAACATATTTTTTCCTGTTGTCCCCTTCCTTTTAGTTTTAGCATTCTTATAAAAAAATGGAGATAATTCCCCTCCTGGATGTTAACAAAGGAGGAGTTAACTGTTCAGCAAAAAAGAGAAGAGGAAAAACAGAGGTACTGGCTTGAAGATGAAACAGAGCTAATGCATATAAAAGGGGAAATAAAGGGCACAGAGATGAAAAGAATGTTTCTGGTGTTCTTATTTGCAGCTTTATCTCTGGAAAAAGAGAGGCATCTTAGTCACCCAGTCCAGAAGATGGCAAACTTGACAGCAATATTTTTGCTTGGGATTAGTAGAACTTCTCTCTTGTCTAATCCACCTTCTTGATGATTTAACTTCTTTTGCTCAATTAGATTCTTGTATCTGTGGTCAGCCTGGGCTTTGTGCAGTGGCCCATTACTCGCCCAAATGGCCGTGGCCACCAAGCTGAGCTTGTCCTTTGCTTCCATCACCGTGATTCTCTTAACAGAAGATCATCCTCTTGTTCCTGTGAAGTTAAAAGAAAATTATTCTCAATTGCCAATTCCATAGAAAATCTGTCTAGAGGCAAACCCCAACTCTGCATGCAGACTGTATTTCAGCTCCGTGGTGCATAGGGAAGAATGACTTTGGATCAGAGGTTCCCTGCTGTTTCCTCCAGGAGTATTACAGCCACTTTCCCGCCTCGGTCCACTCGGCTTAGGGAGCCATGAAAGGGGAGTTTGGCAGAGTGGGAGCTGCTGGGCAGAGCCTCTTGGCAGCAGGGAGCGGGGACACTTGTCCTGTTGCTCTAAATGGCAGAAGCAAAGCAGCGCAGTGTCCTGGCATATCCAAAAGTGACATCCAGCTTGCCAGAAGGCAACCATAACTCCAAAAGCTGCTGTGCTAATTCAGGCTGCTTCAGGGACATGGTAGTGGGGCAGGAGTACTGGTGGTGTTATCAGTAGAAATTGTTATTTAATAGATAGTTTATGAGTGTTCAAAAGGGCACAGGCCACATCAGAATGACCATTGCTATTTGGTATCCACTGCCATTTGGGGGTTAAAGTTTGTATCTGCAGCCTGCAACTGGCCCAGCTGTAAAACTGAGAAAATTATCTCATGCAGCAAAACTGTAGGTAAATTGCAGTCCAGAGTACTAACAAGTTACTCTGGATATCAGAAGAATTTAGGCTGATGTTGTGACTTTTGAACTGGAACAGCAGCCACGTAGACCAGGCTTTAAGTTTGTGGTTTCTAAAAACACAGATGCAGTGTGTATTAGTAGCTTTTTATTTGCAAGGGTTCATAATTCCTTTTCCTTCAGAGCAGCGTTACCCAAACTATGATATGATCTCCTGTGCAGAGCTAAAAAGGAGCATGGCTGACAAGTGAGACAGGTCTCTGAAAGAGTAGGAACACTAGTTACATTACAGTATTCAGTCATACTTTAATTATGTCTATAGAAATTACTAGAGGGGAAAAAAGTTATAGAAATTGACTGTTTTGCAAAATATTAGTGATTTTTGAGAGAGTGGGCGACCCTTTAAAATGTGGGTTTAAAACCGTGCATGTTGATGAATGACAATAAATTGTGCTTTGCCTGTATTTCTGATCTGATTTTTCTCCCCTTTGCTCAGATGGGGAAAACATTTTTCCACTGTAAACCTCAGCTTTTTAACTTTTGACCCAATCTGATAGTAAAACTTCATATTTTTTTTCCCCTTTCCATTTCTCAAAGCCAGTTCTTCCTATGTTTATTAAACTTCAGCAGGAAAATTGGCTCATGAACAAAGAATACCCATTTGTATGTTTCCGAGTAAAAGGCCATTAGAAAGTACTACTTGGTTTTTTTTTTTCTAAATCATGTGAATTGCTCTAATTCTTTGAGTTACTCCCATATCCCCAGAGAGCCCATGTGATGAACTCTCTTTGCCAATTCCCTCTTTCCCCCTCAGCTGGTGTTCAGGGCAGCAGTGAGGGGGAATGGGACAGAAGTACGCTGTGTAAAAAGCATGGAAGAGCGGGAAGGGAGAGGGATGGCTTGGGTAAGGCATTTTGTAGGGGAGTTTGGAGCTGCTGTTTTGGAAGAGGAGAGCAGGCTGGATGTGCAGGAGGGAGGTTGCCAGGCTCTGGGAGCGGAGGGCCATGGTATGTGGGGCTGGCCAGAAAGCAGCCTGTGGCATGGAAACCAGTGTGGGACACAAAAGGAGGAAGGAACAGCAACAAGGAAGCAGGGAAAATCGAAAGAGGGGTAGCAGGAGGCTGAGGAAATGGGGAGCAGCATCTCGGGTTTGGGAGGCAGCAGGTACACATGTGGACACACTAGAACATGGTGCCCTCCAGGATATAGGAAGGAGCCCAAAAGTCCCCAACTCCAGGGCTCCCTCCCAAGGGATTTGCAGGGACAGAGAGGGCCTTAAAATGGCTCCAGCCTGTGAGCACTGCCAGGCTGCCAGACATGTACTTTACATAACATGACAGAGTTTCTCATTTCCTCTCACAGTAGTGAATAGACTTGGCCTTGCTTGTTGGAAGCCTTCCATCCATCATACACTTCTTGGCAGAATGTGCATTTCATCACCTTTTATTACTGCTCCATATAAAACATGACCACCTCCTGCCACTGCTACTCCATTAGTGCAGGTAGCAGAGCTCTATCCACTGCTCCTGATTGCAGCTAGGATGATAAGTAGTGTGGAAGCCAGTATTGTGGTATGTGATGAATTTCCCCTTCTTTTGAGCAGGATAAGAGACAGGCTTGCAAAGTAAAGCAGTAAAGTTACAAAATGCCAGAATTAAAGTGGCTTCTGGTGTCCCAGTTCAGCACCTTGTGCACATGCCTTTAGAAACACTAATTGCATGTACAGATGTAAGGTGGGCAACGCTTCCTGTGCCATTGTGTATTAAGACATATTATATTTACTGTCTAATATGTGGCAATGTTTACGGCATGCTTTGTGAACCTCACCTAGACAACAGAATTTAATTGAATCGTGGTCTGTGTGACGCTTCTCACTGTACTACCAGAGTGCTTCACAAATGTTTGCTTCTCACTTGAGCCACAGATGAATAATCTGGAGGCATTCCTAACTTAGACTAGGAGTTACCTCACAGAAAATGCAAGGAAAAAACCCCTTCCACTTTTCTTAGCTGCTCCATATGAAATGATTTTTTTTTTCCAAAAATACTACATGCGTAGTACCAGTGGATTTTAGTTACAGCTTTGTGTACCCAGTAGTTCACAAATCAGATGCAAATCCGAAGTTGCAGAGTTAGAAAAGCTAGAGTATCTTACTGGAGATTACCTGAGGAGCTCTGAAGTTAAAGCTGAAAGAACTGAGGTGGGAGTGGGACTGAATTTTTTTGGATATTGTAATGGTATTAACCATAAATATTCTCCCTCCTCCCCCTCCCTTTTTTTTTTTTTTTTTAATCTAGCTTCTTGCCATAATCATTGTATTTCTCACAGAATTTGGAAATGAATCAGAGGCTAAAGTCTTGATTCATGCATTTCAGCATTATCCATCTCATATATTCAATGAGGCCAGAAACTGTAATCCTGTAATTTTTTGCACTTCAATGTCAGTTGTACTATAATTATGTTCCTGTTAAAGTATTTTGTTCTGTACAGAGTAATTCATCTGGAGTCTGTCTCCCAAGATGCAAATGCAGTCTCAGGAATTAACACCATGGCCTTTGTGGATAATGTATCATGTAAAGTACATGTTCCTAATGACATGTTCAAGAAGGCTATAGTTTGGTTCCTGACAAATACTTGTCTAAACTTGNTTTTTTTTTTTTTTTTCCCTCTACTCAGGATATCCTTTTGCCTTGTTCCAGCGCTACTTCCTCTTCCAGAAGGAGGCCTACCTCATTCATCTCTACAATGTGTTCACGGGACTCTCAATTGCTTACTTCAATTTTGGTAAGATGAGTTTGGGAAGAGAGAGCTGCCTGGCCCAGGGTGTGCTGCGATTTTGAAGGACCTATAAATGTAATTTCTATTTCTTGTCTCTCTCTTTCTTTTCCTGCCCACAGGGATACAGTTTTTTCATTCCCTGATATGTGTCCTAATCCAGTTCCTCATACTGAGACTAATGGGTCGCACAATCACTGCCGTCGTCACCACATTCCTCTTTCAGATGGTAAACCCTCTTTCCTACTCCCTGGGTTTGTAGAAAGGAGACCTCTGTTCAGTTTTGCACTTCAGTAGCAACTCTGGGTGGAAAAGTGGAGGCAGATCAAAACCAGCTGGAGGAATTCGTTTGAATAACCAAAACAATGGTTTCTTTCAGACATACCTTATGGCTGGATATTACTTCACAGCCACAGAGCATTATGACATCAAGTGGACAATGCCACATTGTGTCTTGACACTTAAGTTGATTGGTAAGTGACACCTCTCTTCTCTTTCTTGCACTCTGCAAGCTGTGCCCATCCCAGGGCTTCAGGTCACTGTTTCTCACCTCTAGGTCTGGCCATCGATTACTATGATGGAGGAAAAGATCCGGTGAGTTAGACACCATTTCTCCATCATTCCATGCTGTCCCAGTGAGCTAGAGGTCAGAAAATCAAGTTCAAAGGATGTGAGTTAGCAAGCTGCATTGTGAGGTAAAAGCCATAGCTGAGAGGGGAGCCTCTCTGAGTGTCTGAATTCAAGAGCGGAACAAAGTAATTTGGAACAGTGACAATAGTGATTAGAGATGGACAGATGTTGTTTCAGTTATGTCAGAATATTACTCTGCTCCCTTCCAAATTCCCCACCATCTCCTTCCGCAAATCTACTGCTTTAGATTCCAATCCCTGATGCTCTGTGTCTTGTGGGTAGTGTACCTTTAACTTGCAGGCCATCAGTACTGGATCTCGGTTCCCATCTTCCTTTCCCTTGATGAGTCTTACCATGTCCTTGTCAATGGTTGCCCTTTACCATTTGGTAGGGCCCTGTTTTTAGAGCAGATGAAACAGAAGTTGCACAGCACAGCTTGTCGGAAAGGGCACTACACTTGCTACAGTCTCTCAATCCTGCTTCAAGTACCTGCATTCCCCATCTCCTGTTAGAGGCCTGACCAAGTCTGTAGCATGCACAGAATCACTGCTGACTGCAAGAGAATGAGGTCAAGCTGAAATTTCCTAAGCTGAAGTTTCAAGTACTTACAGACAATTTTTGCATCAAGAAGCAGGAATTGTAGCACGATAAGGTCTTGGGAGAGTACATGAAACTGCAGTCAGGGACTGGAATAGGTCAGATACAGTGCTTCTACTATGCCTACTCTGCTGCCAGGGATGCATGTCAATAGACCCCTTCCATGTGTGGAGCTTATTTGGGAATAGCCATCTGTGCAAATGGTCTCAACCCCGGATCTTGTTGCTGTTTAGAGGGGATGGGGATAGAAAGGGCTGGGGAGAGGAATGGACATGAAGGACAAAGTGTAAAGTTCCATGTCCATGGGGAGCAAGAACTGAGACCGCTAAGGAGGCAGGCTGAGGACATAACATCCAGAGCTAGTGTGAAACCCCTGGGATGATGTTAATGCCACTCCCTTTGGTGCAGGAGTTCCTGACCCCTGAGCAGCGGCGATTTGCTGTCCGGGGAGTTCCTACCTTGCTGGAGGTCTCAGGATTCTCCTATTTCTATGGTGCCTTCATGGTTGGGCCTCAGTTCTCCATGACAGATTATCAGAGACTGGCAAGGGGTGAGATGACTGACGTTCCAGGCCAGAGACCCAATAGGTAATACAAAGCTACTTAGCTTCTCCTCTTCCTACAATCCTAGAATGCTGAATCCTCCACGTTCCCTGCAGCAGACTGCCTTCTTATCTGGACACAGAAGTACTGTGACCAGGAGTGATTTATGAGACAAAGCAATCTTTCAAAAGTTGCTCATAACTGCTCAATGTCCCAGCATTATTCCAGGGCATGAACATCAACAACCATTTGACACCTTTAGTACAGACTCGGTTCCAACCTGGTAATGTTTGCATCCCAGCTTCCAAATGGAGGCAGCTGCTGCAGTGCAATGTGGTGACTCCCCTACCTCCTCCTCTCCACCTGTTTTTAAACCTGTGAATTTGATGATCTCTTCCCAAGGCATTTCTTTGACCTTCATATTTTTCTTTCTCAGTTTCGTGCCTGCTCTCAGGCGCCTGAGCCTGGGTCTCTTGTTTCTAGTAACCTACACCTTGTCCAGCCTGTACATCTCTGATGAATACCTCACTTCAGATGACTATATGGTATGTATTCACTCAGCCTTGTGGCGTGTGGAAGAATTCCACTTCCCTGAGGGGCTCTGGATTTACAAGAGTGGAATTATTTTTTTATTTCTTTTTTTAATTTTGCCTCAATTTAAAAATAAGTCCGCAACTAGTGATAAGCTTTTCCACAGCTGATTTGGCTTTACCACCTGTCCTGTGGATTCCATCTGATGCAGAACGGGAACGTGTTAAACAGAATTTAAACAAATGAAAACTGTTACAAATACATAATTGATCTTCAATGCTACTGTTGGTTTTGGAAACCTAAAGAACATATTTTATGACCTTTTAGTGACCTTCCATTTAACTATTATGTGCAAAGAACTTCACTAGAGTAACTTGTAAGGCTCACCAGAATCATTGAGGCTTTTGGAAAACTCCTAACCAATAATTCCTACCTGCAGATTATCTGCATTTCTGTGTAAATTCCACAGGGATTATGCCAATCCTGGAGTCTTCCCAAACTCTACCCATTTCAGTACAGCCAGATATTACCCAAGGAAGGAGAATGATGTGTAAGTTTGCATAAGCCTGGCAGCCCACTCCCTATGTCTTACACATACATCAGATGAAAACAAAAGACAGTGATGAAATCCCATTTACCTCGTGTCATTATGGCCACTCAACTCCAGGTTTTATTTTTATTGTTTCACTCTTATCTCTGCAGGAGAAGCCTTTCTGGTTCCGTTGTGGTTACATATTGATCTGGGGCAAAATTATACTCTACAAATACGTAACTTGCTGGCTAGTTACGGTGAGTCTAGATGTCGTTCCAGAAGCAAAAGACAAATGAATAAAGGTCCAAGCCTCTTGGACTTAGTACTAAATGGAGAAAATCCAAGTATCTGGAGATCAGTGCAGGTCAGTTCGGCTTGCTCTAAGTTAGCAAAGGCTAGCTAACTAAAAGGCAGTTTTTAATCCATTTGTTCCATCTCTAGTGATGCTCTCAACACAGTGAGAGTCAGCACTTCCTCAGCTCTGCTTCTCCAACAAAAAAAGGCAGTATTTTCATCTTACCTTTCTTGTGCATTTTTTGATAGGAAGGTGTCTGCATCCTTGTTGGTCTGGGGTACAATGGGAAAGACCACAATGGAAAGCCTTTATGGAATGCCTGTGCCAACATGAAGGTCTGGCTGTATGAGACAACACCTTTGTTCACAGGGACCATTGCTTCTTTCAACATCAACACCAATGCTTGGGTGGCCCGGTGAGCAGGACAAAATTCCCCTTCTGCAATGTGTCAGTTTTGTTCTGTCAGCAGAACCAAGACCCTAGGCTGAGCGGGAGCATTAGAGAAAGAATCTGCCAGTTTTCAGTTTGTGAACCTTCTTCCATGTTTTGCTGCTGTGCCCTTAGAAACAGGTTACTGGGTTAGAGAGATCTTTTAATTCACCTGGAAGGACAGTTCATTAATAAAGGCAAGCAGTTGATGGCAGCAGAGACTAGAATGGGACTACAGCAAGCCCTTGGGGCTGCCTGACTGCTCAGCCAGCCACAGAGCTGCTCTGACAGCTGCTTTCTGCATCATGGCTCTTGGTGCTCACCATGCCAAACTCAGATGGGTTTTGGTTCAGCATTTGCTGGGACACACAGCTAAATTGTATGTAATGACCCCTTCTTCCCCTTATAGCTGGGATTTCTTTAAGACTGTTCTGATGTAGGTTTTACCCTGGTCATGCTGTCCTGTCACCTCAGGAAGTCACTGGGTGCCCTGGGCCATGCACCCCTTGACACAGGCAGGGGAGGGCAGACAATAACCTGGAAACGCTTTGTTTCTTTTCTGCTCTAGCTACATCTTCAAGCGCCTGAAGTTCCTGGGCAACAAACTGCTGTCACAGGCACTGGCCTTGTTCTTCCTGGCCATTTGGCACGGGCTGCACTCTGGCTACCTGGTGTGCTTTCAGATGGAGTTGCTTATAGTCATCGTGGAAAGACAGGTGCGCTTTGTCTGACTTACCAGAACAGGGGGGGCCTCTGTTAGCCTTTCCCCCTGAGTCTGCAAACTGCCACGCTGAAAGATTTACTTGGATTAAATATGAAAAATAGCTGCTTGCTTTGGAATTGGTTTTCAAGCATGGCAGGGTTTTGTTCTCAAGAGTTCAGCAGGTTGCTGCCTTCTGCATGGGCAAACCATAAATATATTGCAGAAGCTGACAGGGAAAAAAGTGGAAAACTTGGCATATGAGCAAAGGGTGGCTGAAGTGCTTGGCAGGAGAAAAGACTGGAGGACAAGCACATGAGCTGAATGCCTCTGTTAATCTCCCCGTACTGAGAGAATAATATTCCTTATTAAAATGTATTTTCTTAATTAAAACTTTGGCCGGGACAGGGTATTTAGCTACTTTTTTAGACTAGCTGCTTACTAAAACACGTTTTACACAGCTATATAGAGAACTTGGGCCCCAGAGCCTGCATATATAGCCACAGGACATCCAACTGTTGAGATTTCTGGGTTTTTTTCTTTAAATTAGGTCATGAACCTTGTTCGGGACAGTCCTCCCCTAAGCACTTTGGCCTCCATCACTGTCTTACGGCCCATCTTCTACTTGCTGCAGCAGACTAATCACTGGATGTTTATGGGTTACTCCCTGGTGCCATTTTGCCTTTTCACCTGGGACAAATGGATGAAGGTACTTAGTAGCCACAAACAGATCACATGGTCAATCCTGTTCCCTCCATCCCCTCTCCTGTGTTCTTGGCTTAAAGCTGGTTGCTGATCCCCAACCCTGCCTTTCTCTTTACAGGTGTACAAGTCTATTTATTTCTTTGGCCACGTGTTGTTCTTCACCTTACTGCTGGTGTTGCCTTACATTCGCAGATTAATTGTGCCACGAAAAGAAAAGCTAAAAAGAGCAGAATAACAGCCAAAAGGTAAGGCTGTACGAGGGAGAGACCAGGAGGTGAAGTGGGGCAGCACTGCTGCAGCCCAAGGTGAAAGGCAAACATCAAATCAACCGAAGCAAGTATAGGGCTTCTCTGTTTTTCAGATTGTACCACCTGTGCATTCGTAGGAGTTGATTTAACACTCCGGAAGCAAAGCATCACCTGCCAAGTTTGCTGTGTTGAAGTATGACATTTTTTCAACGCAAGGAGGGGGAAGGAGAAAGCACAGGGTCAGAGACCCGAAAGGAGGGGATCCGAGCGAGCCTCCTTGAGACCCTCCACCTTCTGTCTGTTGCCTTATCTCTGCCGCCCTGCAGCCGGCACTCGTCTCTCCGCTGATACCAGATGATTGTACCACACTCACGGCAGGTGCTGCGTTGGATTGGAGCCACCTTCTGACTTTTCTACGTTTGTCATCTAAGATAAAAATTGCTCCTGGTCTTTTTAACATCAGCTTCAGCTCCTTTCCTCTTGGGTGCCTCGGTGTGGGAGTGTGAACTGTCACATGCCACCGAGCAAGGCGATTCTACAGGACCAAGTGACACCAGGGTGAGCAGGGCACAGCTAAGAATTCCAGTTCTGTGACAAATTTGGGCCAAGTCCCTGCTATAAGGGGATCCAGCATGCCCACATACGAAAAATGAGAAAGTAAAATTCGTAAGTGCTTTTTAAACAAAAAAGGTACCTTTAATAGGAGGAAAAAGGGGCAGTGGGGCAGTCCATTTAAAGCCTCGTTGCTTCAGAAGCTACAAGGACGAAGTTGAAGTCTTTTCCAGGAGCCCAAAGTTGCACCAGGTCCACACCCAAGTTAAAGAGCCTTTCCAGAATGTGAAGTCACTGTATACAAGTCCATCATGACAGCAGTAGCTAGCAGCAGCAGATCATACTACTCCCCACACTTCCTCAAAGGCAGTGGTAATTTTAGCACATGTCAGGGCAGCAGAGAGGGGATAGTTGCTGATGGAGACCATCTTTTCTGTATAGTCAACATTGACCTGGGAGAAGAGGTGGGGAAAAATAGAAAAAACAAAATAACCAAGTTGCAAAAAGTTTTCACTGAGCCCCATTTCCATTAGTACAGGTAAGACAAGGAGCCACTGGAGTGGGTCCAGCAGAGGCTAGAAAGATGATTAGGACACTGAACCATCTCTCTTATGAGAGACTGCAGGGCCTGTTTTGTTTAGGGAAGATAAAACTGAGAGGTGATCTCATTAATGCACACAAATATCTCAAGGGTGGGTGCCAAGAGGATGGTGCCAGACTCTTCACTGGTGCCCAGTAATATGGTGAGGAGCAACAGCCATGAACTAAAACACAGGAAGTTCCACCTCGATGTCAGGGAGAACTTCTTTACATTGAGTGTGGCAGAGCACTGGAACAGGCTGCCCAGGGAGGTTGTGGAGTCTCCCTCTTTGGGAGACATTCAAAATCCACCTGGACATGTTGCTGTGTCACCTGCTCCAGGTAACCCTGCCTTGGCAGGGGGTTGGACTGGATGATCTCCAGAGATCCCTTCCAACCCTAAAAACTGCAGAGGCACAGTATTTCTCCAGCAGGGAAACTTCTAGCCTTTACTAATGCCCTCCCTTGGGAGGGAGAACAGTCCCAAGCATTGCAGTTTTGGGCCTTTTCTGACAAGCCTACGGGGAAAAACGGGGGGCTGGGGTAGGGGGGAACCAAATCAAAAAAAGGGCACATAAAACCTCCATACTCAGAACAAGACTGAAACCTTGTTCCAACTCCAGATAAGGGATACACACACTTACCGACCCGTGGGCAAAAGCTCCCACCACAATGACAACTGGCTCCACTGCAGGAACCAGCTCACGCAGATCCGACACCTGTGATGCTGCAAAAGAGGTACCAATCTTCATACAGCCCACGGGCAGATGGTCGCTGACTGGATTTTTAATCACCTGCAGAAAGTAAAAATTAAAAGGGGTGTAGAGGTAACAGATCCTGACACATAGTTAGATCCATTCTGTGCTAAAAACAACAAACAAAAAATTCATCAGCTGGTTGCAGGCTGCATCAGGAGCTCATAACTGGTGCATCTGGAGCAGTCCATCCTCATTGTCCATGGTATTTACAAAACACAGTGGTGGTGTCATTCCACAACCAACATTACGGACACAATTCAACATTACAGACTGTCCTCACCCAAAAATCAAATCCCCTTGAGGTATATATCCTGTTTCCCCGTCCTTGAGCAAAACCAATCCCTGATGGGTTGGCCTTTGCTTGGGGCTCAGTGATGGCAGATGTGCCCAGGATACAGGTGATGGAGAGGTAGGTAAGTCTTGGCTGTGGGGAGCAGTAGAACGAGTGGCAGAGCTCCCCATGACCAGCAGTGCAATTCCTGAATCATCCAAAATCAAAAACGAAAGTCCACGAGACCTTCTCTGAGTGATGGTAGGCAGTGTGGAATAACCAGGAGAAGCTGAGGCACAGCACTGCTCCCAGGAGGAGCATCCCAAACACCACCTTCTCCTGCGAAGGGAACCATGGAATACACATTGGGCTGCAGCATGGTCAGGATCCCCGGGAAGAGGGACAGAACAAACCTCAGCAGATGTGGTCAGATGTTGCCAGTCTTGGTGTATATCCAGAAGATGCTCTTGAGGTAGGCACAGAAGAAGGGCATGAGGGGCCTATTGTCCCCTTTAAGCACCTTTGACTCATCTTGGCTGGCAAGCAGGCTGCTGCTGGGATTTAAAACCACTCTCCTTCTTTGGGGAACCTGGACTTTCCAGAAGACAGTTACAAAACACATTCAAGTCTTGATCTGTGCTTGATGATTAGTTCTTCTTTGCTTCTGGGAATTTTGCTTCTGTCTGAGGAGCAGCACAGTGAGGTCCTGCTCCAGCCCAGCAGCTCCTTGTCCTGGCACGTTCCTTGAGCCAGGTTCATGAGAGCCCTGCACGGAAAAGGCTGGAAAGGCTGCTCCTTGTCTCTCCCTGCCTGCTGACCTGGGTCCTCGGGAGGATGCGCTGGCTAGGGCCGAGCGTTCTCTGCCAAGATGACATCACCATCACCTTCCTCAGGCTGCTGCTTTTCTGGCATTTCCAGCAACAAGGGTAGTTCTTCATCCAAGGAATCTGGTATGGTGATAAACCCTTTGTCCCTGTGGTTCACCCAGTCTTTCCCACTGTGACTGTAGAAGCCGTTCAAGTTAATCACGCCTTCATTGCCACCTCCCTCTGCCATTTTAAAAGCTGTACCCAAAAAGCATCAATTCCCAGGCACGGCAGTCAGGCTTATAAGAGGAAACTGATCCCTCAGCTCAAGAGACAGCAGTGTTTGGGGTTTCTTTCCTGCAGCACCAGCTCCTATACCACATGCTAGCCATGTGGGATGTGGGAGAGCCCCCCTGAAATCGGGGCCCCCAGCCATGAAGTGATGGGATGGAATAACAACCACACCCAAAACCAGGACCCCCAACCAAAAAAACACCTTCCCCCCCAAAAAAAATCCCTCCTACATCGCCGTGAGAACTTTGCAACATTGGCTGTGAACAGTTACAGAATATTTACCTTCAGCAGTTTCTGAGGCCCGTCAGCTGCTCTAACGCTGAGCTTATGCAGCAGCTGAACTGGCAAAGAGAAAACAAGAAAAAAACTCACTTAAGCTGTGTGTTAATTTGCTGGGGGAATCCCGTGCTTTGCCTGAGCTGAAGTACACAAAATGCCCACCTTTAGAGTTCCCATCACAGTCTGAAAAAAGTTACTTTGCTGACACTGCAGGCACTCCCCACTGTGCTAAGGAACACACAGCCAGAGTATGCCTCCTGGAACATCACAGAAGGAGTCTTTCACTTCTCCGCTCTTTTCTCACTTTCACATTTTAAGGTTGGTGCCAATTTTTGACTTTCCCCAAAGTTCCTCCAATCCTGACCACCTTCCTGCATTATTCTATAGCTGGTGTAAAATTTGAATCACTTACCCATAAGACCACAGAACCGATCAAAAGTTCTTGGGATTCTCGTTTGCGGATTGACTTCAATTAAAACATTCTTCTTGGTATGAATATAAACCTGCAGGAGACCAGCCCGATTCAGGGGGCTGTCCATGAGCATCAGGAGACTCTGAAATTGAAAAGCACAAAAGAGAGAGTTCTAGGGAAAATTGCGGGTTTGCCCCCACAAATGCAGAATGGACCGATGTTGAGGCTGAAAGCTCACCCGACTACGGCAGTTCTACTGTAATGCTGAGAAATCAAGCCCAGACCCGAACAGTGAATAAACCTAAAAGCCACGATCGTAGCGGGAGGCCAAACTCGTCCCCCGGGCCACAAGCGGAACCCCAGACCCGAGGGGCGATGGCCCCGAGCCGCCTGCCGGGCTCCCCGGGCGGCGCAGGCCGCCACAGGCGCCGCCGGACCCAGCGGGTACCTGGTGCGTGATGTCAGGCCGAACCTCCCCGGGGTCCCGGCCGTTCCGCAGCAGCAGTGCCTTGTGCTTGTCGCAGTTGAGCAGCTCGAACGTCTTCCCCACCTACGGCCAAAGCACGGACAAGTGAGCGGTGACCGCAGGGCATACGCGGCACGGTCGGACCCACTCCGACTTTCCCCCGCGCCACGCGCACCTTCACGGTCTCCAGACTCGCCCCCTCCAGCACGACCAGGAGCCGCCGCTGCCCGCGGGGCCGCTTGGCCTCCAAAGAACGCCCTTCATCTTTATCATCCTCCTCCTGCTGCGCGTCCCCACGTGGCCGCCTGGGCGCCGCCATTTTGTCACGCGGCCCCGCCGGCCCCGCCCCAGCCCCGCCCTTCCCGCCGCGGCCACCCAAGATGGCGCCGGGGCGCGCTCTCTATCTGGCTCCGGTCGGACCCGCTTCCGGAGCGCCGCGGCCGCGGCGCCGGAAGACGGGTGCTGGGGGCGGGACGGGGCAGCGGGGGCGCTCCCGGCGCCGCGGTTTCCCGCCGGAGCACCGTGGTGGTCGCTCCTTCCGGTGTCCTTCCCGGCGGGGGCTGTGGCGGGGCGGCCATGGCGCAGAACCTGAAGGACCTGGCGGGGCGGCTGCCGACCGGGCCCCGCGGCGTCGGCACAGCGCTCAAGCTGCTGCTGGGCGCCGGCGCCCTGGCCTACGGCGTGCGAGAGTCNGGCTGCACTTCAGGTAGGGCCCGGCCCCCCCGGCCCCCGCCTGGCCCCCCTGGCTCGGCGGGGCCCGCGCCCCTAACGCGCCTCCGCCCCCCTTAGGATCCCATGGTTCCAGTATCCCATCATCTACGACATCCGAGCGCGGCCGCGGAAAATCTCCTCCCCCACCGGTTCCAAAGGTGAGAGAGAGGGGCCACGAGGTGGGAGGCACGGGACAGTAATTCGGCTGTGGTGCTGGCGCTCCTCTTACAATTACGGAATGTTAAGGGGTTGGAACAGACCTCAAAGATCGTTTAGTCCCACACCTCTCAGTAGACCCGATTGCTCAAAGCCCCATTCAACCTGTGTTGAACACTTCCAGGGCTGCGGCATCCACAGCTTCCCTGGGCACCGTGTTCCTGTGCCTCGCCACCCTCACCGTAAAGGATTTCTTCCCAATTCCCACCCCAAATGTTCCCTCTCCCAGTTTGTGCCCGTTGCTCCTTGTCCCGTCGCGGCAGTTCCCGCTGGAGAGTCGCTGTCCGGGCTCGTGGCAGCCCCTGACGCTCGCTGTGCCCGCAGACCTGCAGATGGTGAACATCTCTCTGCGCGTGCTGACGCGGCCCAACGCGGCCGAGCTGCCCAGCATGTACCAGCGCCTGGGGCTGGACTACGAGGAGCGCGTCCTGCCCTCCATCGTCAACGAGGTGCTCAAGAGCGTCGTGGCCAAGTTCAACGCCTCGCAGCTCATCACACAGAGGGCCCAGGTGAGCCCTGCCAGGGCAGGCGTGGCTCAGGTCACAAAGAGACCGCGGGACTGTGGGTGGGGGGAACACCGTGGCAGATAAAGGAAGGATAACTGTATTCAGTTCCTGGATAGTGCATCCGCTTGGAAAGCGTGTCCCACATACATTTTGATGCCAATACGGGTACAAGTACTGTGTGGTCAGCGTCTGAGGAGGAAACTGGGTCCGTTGGTACATAGAGTGCAGAACTGCACCAAAATGTAACACTGGGGGAGGGAGAGCTGATTTGCATCACAGCCCATGAGTGACATTGGAACTGGCTGTAAAAATATGGATCTCATAATGGCTGTCAGAGCAAATTAAACAGTTTTGAAAGATCTGAAAAACAATGAGAATGAGCAGTTAACAAAGCACTAACTTGTCAGTGATGGATACGACAAAAAGGTAGTAAGTAGTTCTGTTTACAATCACAGCGTGGGTCAGGTTAGAAGGGATCACAGGAGGGGTCATCTGGTTCAGCCTCCCTGATCAAGCAGGCTCATCCCAGAGCACATGGCAACAGGATTGCCTCCAGACGGTTCTGGAATATCTCCAGTGAGGGAGACTCCACAACCTCTCTGGGCAACCTGTTCCAGTGCTCAGTCACCCACACAGTGAAGAAGTTCTTTCCTGTGTTCAGGTGGAACTTGCAGTGTTCCAGTTTCTGCCCGTTGCCTCTTGTCCTTTTGCTTGGCATCACTGAGAAGAGCCTGGCTCACTTGTCTTGGCACCTTCCTTTCACGCACTGATCAGAAAAAGCTTAGAGTGTTATCTTGGGGCAATGTTGCAAAGTAGTAGAAATATTTAGCTCAAAAATGCCTGTTTCTGAAAGTTTGTGTTGTAATAGTTTGACTGCCAGGGATTCTGAGAGTTCTCATCATCTATGGCAGCTGGCACAGAGAGGAGGTGTTGGTCTTGTTTTAAAGGGTTTTAGAGGAGGTCCTGCAGGACCAGGAGGGTGTTGAGGAAAAGTTGTTAGAAGAAATACAAAACGTTTCTTAACTAGTTCCTGATCCATGCCAAAAGAAGCAAAGAGTAGAACTGTGTATCCAGGTTTTGTTATGAGAACTGATCTGTATCCCCCTGGTCAGGGGCTTCAGGGTTTTGTGCTCATCCACATGGAGTGCACTGGAGGGATTTGTTAGTCTTCATGTAGAAAGCAAGTGCATGGAGAGGATGGGACAGAATATCTTTGGGGGTTTCAGCTGTATTGTAAGCAAAGGCTGTTAAGCCTGTGTGATCTTAGATAAGAATCATTCTTTGATCAGAGAAATTTTTGAACAAACTGAATTGCATTTGCCTTTTGTCATACATCCGTCAGGTCCTTGTTATTATAAAGTGATGTGTATTGAAGGGACTGATAAACAGAACAAAATTAAGTGACTTTATGCAGTTGTGCTCTCGCAGTTCACACAGGAAAGGTTTCTGTTGTTATTTAAAGTTCTGCTCAGAAACAGCTTCAGTAAAAGTAAAAGCAAATGCTCGACTGGCCAAGCATGTGATACTGTAGCAATAGTTTCTGTTTAAGTCAATATTTGGTGCAGGACTTGTCAATGTGCCTGAAAAAGGTGCTGGCAAGTAAATGTAGAATAAATCAAAGTATTTAACAGCAACACTCACCCAAAGCAGCCAAAAAAGGTGGAGTAGCTACACTAGACGAGTAGCTACTGTAATTAAGAGACGTGATACGGGTTTAAAAAAATTATGTGGTCATTTCTTTTTCTGTATTGAAATACAATTATGAAAGCACAGCCAGCAAACAGTGGCAAATCCAAGGTGGATAAGGAAATGCTTATTGCCAAAACTGTGGGAGCTGTGGAACTGGATGTGGTTGGATGTGAAAGCAAAAGATGCTTTCAAGGTTTTTTACTTTCACAGTGTTGCTTGCACAGAACGGTTTAGTAACTACAAATGAGCTGTAATAGAGTTTTGAAAATGCTTTTTGTGGCTTTGGATACGTTACTCAGAGGTGGTGCTGATGTCCACGGACTGGACCTTGGGTTAGGGAATGTCTGTCCCAACACTGTTAAGAGCAGTTGTGCTTCACTTTTGGAGTGCGCGGGAAGTGAGGAACACCCGTGCTTGGTACTACTCTTACTGCTGTGTTTGTGTTTCAGGTGTCTCTGCTCATTAGGCGGGAACTGACAGAGAGAGCCAAGGATTTCAGCCTCATCCTGGATGATGTGGCTATCACAGAGCTTAGTTTCAGTCGTGAATACACAGCAGCTGTGGAGGCTAAGCAAGTGGGTGAGTTCCATTGGTGCCTGAAAAGGGTGGATTGCTTTGCCTTTTCACTGAATCATTAAACAAGGAAGTTGAATTTGGGCTAGTGTGTCACTGCTGTGTCACTATATCAGTACAGGTACAGGGTTACAAATCTCAGCCTCCTTAGTAACAGAGCTGAACAGGTTTGTTTTACAGGTGTTAGCAGAAAGCCATAGCTAATGGGATAGACCATCAGAGAGACTGAGTTTCCAAGACTAAGATTCCTTTTCAGACAGGGACTCTGTCACTCACTGTGGGGGTTACGTGTAGAGGGTCTGGGTGCTGTGGGTTTTACTTAAGAAAAGTGCTCTCAGATACGTTCTGTACTTGAATGTGGTCCCAGAGTGTTACCGGTTCTTTGGGAAGCAGAGCCTCCAGGCCTGAGCTCTCAGGTTCTGGTGGAAGACACAATGTGGTTCCAATGCCTGTGTCCCTTTTCCATGCAGCCCAGCAGGAGGCACAGCGCGCCCAGTTCCTGGTGGAGAAGGCCAAGCAGGAGCAGAAGCAGAAGATAGTTCAGGCCGAGGGGGAAGCAACAGCTGCCAAGATGATATCCTGCTTCCAGGAGATTTTGTGGGATGTGGCTTGTGAGCTTGACAGTCCTGAGAGTGTGACATTGGGCTTGTGCTTAGGAGACTGTGATCGGATGATAGCTTCAAGTAGGTCACTGTTCTTTATTCCTCCCCCTTCTCCAGTTGGCTGGAGTGAGGTTCGTCTGAGGTAACAGGTCAGAGCAGAAGAGGCCATGGGCCTGCACTCCTTATTGAAAAGTTTAACTTTTAGCGGCTGTGTGTGACCGTAATCCATAATGTTCTTCATGTAGGCAGGTAAAAATATGCCTACCCAAAGGCCCCTGTTACTGGGATAGAGACTGCTTTTCACCCACTAAGATGTTCTTTAATATGGCTTAGGAAGAATTCCTTGAGGGTAAGCGGCTTCTGTTTGCAGGATTTTCCTTAACTTTTGTTCCCTTGTACCTCGGGGAAGCTCTCAGCAGGAATCCAGGTTACATCAAGCTACGTAAGATCCGAGCTGCCCAAAACATCTCAAAAACGGTGAGCACTGGGGCACAGAATTCCCTTTGTCCTTTTGCAGTCCTTGTGCTGTCCCCCAAGCCCAGTGGCCACATGATGAATTGAAGGCGAATGTGATCTCCTCTGTCCTAATCTTTGTTCCTGCCCAGCCCTTCGCTGCTCAAGTAGAGCTTAAGACTTAGCAAGGATCTGCAGTTAGATGTGAGGCTCACAGTTCATGCCCTTCATATGACAAGGCCAGATCCACATCAGATTCCATCACCCACCCTCAGCTGCAGCCACCAAAAGCTTCTGGTTACTTGCAGCTGAGAAAGGGGGACAGCTAAATGTGGGCTCAAAGGTCTTTGTGATGGAGGGACAGAATGAGCACTTCTTTTTAGAAACTGATGGCTCTGGGATGGGAAGTCAGGAAGTTATGGAGTTGTTTTGTGGAATTGCCTTGATTTAAGTGAAATCTTAAGTGAAGGAAACAAGAGTGCTGTATCTGGAGGGGGAGATAGATTCCTAGTGCTATTCCTCCATGTGCATTTTTAGTCCTTGATGCCATGTCTGTCATGGATTTCTTTTTCAGATTGCTGCCTCACAAAACCGTGTTTATCTCACAGCAGATAACTTAGTACTGAACCTGCAGGATGAGGGCTTCACCAGGTAAAGGGGCTGGGTGCCTGGGTTTGTCTGCACCCTACCTGGGAAGCTGCTCCCCTTTCTGGAGCTCTCTCAGGATCTTTTTCTGAGAGGAGCCTGATGCCAGAGGATACAGCCAAGTAGAGAGCAGCCTCCCTTAGTGTGGAAATGGGGATTTTTGTTAAATGTAATCAATTTACTCTTGTTTTTTTTTCTTCCCCACCCTCCGCCCCTTACTGCATCTGCTGACACAGAGGAAGGTAAGGCACTGTATATTTTGATGCTTTTGTTAGTACTGGAACCAGGGTGTTGCTGTTTCCTGGTGCCTGGGATATTTCTGGCATTCCAATCTCTACCTCAGTTCCCATTTGTGATGTGAAACTTGAAGCTCTCCTTGCAGGGACCACACAAACCCATACATGGAGTAGGCAGTGATTGGTGCTCCATGTGTGCCTCATAAGGAACCCTGCATGGGAAAGGCAGGAATAACTGTGGAGTGTTCTCTGATCTATCATGTGTACAGGGCATCCTGTGGTTGTGGCAAACAGGGCTGTAAGGAGGCAGGCTCATGGGAATTTGTGTTGGTTTGGGATGATGATCTCTAGGGAAGATGCTTTTGTTCTCCAAAAGCTTTCCAGTTCATGTGAGAAAACCCCATTTCCTGCTTTAAGAGCTGTCAAGAGTTTGGTGGCTTTGCCTAATCTGTCCAATGTTCACTGAAAAAGGCAGTGCCAACTGAGCTAACAGGATGCAGCTAAAAGCTTAGATTGCTCAGAACTGAGAAGGGAAACCAGAGCTGGTTTCTTTTCTGTGGGATCTTTCATTATAACATCATCCTTCCTCACCTCTGACCAGATTCTGTCATATTTGTTTCAAAAGATTTAAGGGGCTTTGGAAAAAAAATGTGCCTAATAGGAAGGACCAGGAAGTCAAGATCCTTTGGGTGTGACACCCCATACCTCAGAATTCATACTGGGGGCTGGTACAGCTTTGCTTGTGCTTTCTGGACTGATGACTCCCTTCTGTCTCCCTTTCAGTGACAGTCTCCTAGTCAAAGGGAAGAAATGAAAGAAGCTGAAGATTCCTAGAACCAGTGTCGCTGACCAGCAGAAGATAAGAGTGAGGATCTTTGAACTCCCTCCACTAGTATTGTTTGTCTTCACAATGAAGTTTTTAATCCAGTAGCCAGATTTGGTCCCCAGGTCCCTGCTCCATCTGTGGTGATTCAGTTACAGGTATGGGCTCTGCCTCTAGGCAGCTGTAATTCCTTCCTCATCCCACCAGTTAAATTTGGAGAGGGGACAGAGGGGCTTACTGGTATTAACCCATGTGGATATAGTAATTTGCCTCTAATCTTCATTAATATTTAGATTTCTGTAGGATATCAAATTCTTTTTTGGCCAAGTGGGGGAGTTCTGCCATCAGCACCAGGCTTTTTTTTTTTGTAGTAAATTTTGTTTCTCTTTCACTCTTGATCCCAAGAGAACCTGGGACTGAATTCAGGACAATGCCATTCATTGGGTGCCTGTCACTGCTGGAATATCTTACTTGTGTCACTGTCTGCTCAGTGATGCTTCAAATATTTGTAAAAATAAAAAAAAAAAACCAACAAATTGTGTCTAAGTGTGCTTAGTGCATGGAAAAAAAAATATTTTATGTAGTGGGAGGTGGAATGGAGATTTTACTTGGTTGAAAACAGAATGAGGATGATGAAGGGAAAGGAAGAAAGGAAAGAAATACACTCGTGGTCACTGGCAGATCATCACAGTGTGGGGAGAGGAGGTTTGGATGCTCATACGGCCGTATGGGTGACCAGCTGCTGCAAGGGCTACAGATGAGGGTAGGCTTACCTGCTTTCCCAGGTCACAGAAGCATCTCTATACTGTGTCCTGACCTCCATTGTTACACCTTTTTCCCCCCCTCTGCTTTCCTGGCTGAAAAGAGGAGGAGAAATCTTCCTCCACTGACTAAACTCTCCTTTGCTTGGGTTTCAACACCAAGATCTTGTGTGCTTTAGGGGTAGTTTCTTCCCTGTTTCTGTGGGCTGCCCTGTACTAAGATTTTAGACTTGAACGTACCACAGAGTCATAGAATCATAGAATATCCTGAGTTGAAAGGGACTCACAAGGATCATCAAGTCCAGGGAAACCTAGAAGTTATACCACAGGTGAGAGCATTGTCTAAACACATCTTGAACAGAGACAGACTAAGGGTCATGACTGCTCCCCTGGGGAGCTTGGCCACCCTGTAAATGAAGACTTTTTTTCTGATATCCAATCTGGACTTCTGCCTGTGCAGCTTTAAGCCATTCCCTTGTGTCCTGTTGCTGGACACCAAAGAGAAGAGATCAGCACCTCCCTCTCTGCTGCCCCTGATGAAGAAGTTGTAGGTGAGCCCTTGGTCTTCTCTAAGCTAAACTAACTTTGTATCCTCAGCTGCTCCTTGTAAATCACACCTTTCCTTGCTGTCTTTGTTGCCCTCCTTTGGACACATTATAATATTTTTATATCCTCCTTGTATTGTGGAATATGAAGCTGCACATAGTAGTGGTGGTGAGGCTGGACCTGACGGCAGTGGGACCCTCACTTCTCTGGCCAGCTAACGATTCTGTGCCTGGTACACCCCAGCATAACATACCTGGCAGGGCCTGCCATCACTCAAAATGCCCAGATCCTTTTCTGTAGGGCTGCACCCCAATCTCATCCTTCAGTCTTTATTTACATCCAGTAAATTTACATCCCAGGTGCAGAATCTGGCATTTGTTCTTGTTAAATTTCATATGGACAAAATTGTGCATACATCTGGCTGTACGCTGAACTGTCTCCAGAGGGATATGGTGAGACTATCAAAAGCTTTGCCAAAACAAAAAAAAAAAAGCCCACATCTGCCTTCCCCTTGACTACTAGGTGGGTAACCTTGTTGTGAAAAGTTATTAAGTTGGTAAAGCATGACTTTCCCTTCAAGAACTCTTGCACACTTTGATCAACGACTATGTTGTCTTTCAAGACTTTCTTGATAGATTCCAGACTAATTTTCTCCACAGTATTACCAGACATCAGAGTGAGCCTGATTGACCTGTAATTACAAGGTCTTCTTTGTTGCCCTTCTTGAAAACTGGGACATTTGCCAGCTTCCATGTGAACTTCTCCAGATTCCCAAGGCTGTTGATTAATGACTGGTAGAGGTATCACAGTTACATTGGCCAACTCTTCAGTACCCTGGGAAGAATCCATAGACTTACGTGCATTCATTTGCAGCAGCAAATCCCATACAAGTTCAAAGTCAGCCAGGAGTTTATCATTCCTCCAGCCATGGCCATCCAGCCCAGGGCTCCAGACACCCAAGGGCCCATCACCAGTGTCCGAGAAAGAAGCAAAGGCAGCATTAAACGTGTGTGCTTCATCACTGTTAGGGGATGAGGTGACCCACCTCATCAAGTGACAGACCAGTGTTTCCTTTAGTCTTCCTTTTGCTGTTAACATACTCAAAAATGCCTCATTACCCACCATAGTACCAGGCAGCTTCAGCTTGAGCTGGGGCATTTTTTCTCTGTAGTGGCAAAGAGCATGTCTGTCTTCCTGCATAATCTATCTTTGTTTCCAAAGTCGAGACACTTTCTGCTAAGCTGCAGAAGGAGATCCCTGCTCAGCCAAGCCAGCCCTCTGCCTCACTGGCTACACTTCTGACATGTTTTAAGTGCCTGCTCCAGTGCTCTTGGAAGGAGGCCCTTAAAAAGTGAGCAGCTTGTATGTACCCCACTATCCTCAAAAGCAGATTCCCTGGGGGCCTTACTAACTGCTTCCCTGAGCAGCCTAAAGTCTGCTCTCCCCAGGTCCAGGGGAGTAGCTTTACTTATAGTTTTTCTCATATCGCCAAGGTATTAAACCCAGCTATTTCATGATCATGATGGTCAAGACAGCCACCCAGGAGACACTGTCTATTTACAACCAACCATCTATTTTTACAAACAATTCCAACTTGAGCTGTCCAGTGAAGAAGAGAGCCCTTTAGGGAGTCCTTCCTCTGGTGAAGCAGAGTGCAAGGTGGTTAAAGGAACAGATATAATCTATGGATTCCTGGTTTAAAACTTACTGGCACTCAGAGCCATAACTAATACCCATATATTTTGACTTGCAACATCAAGGAAGCACAAATTCTTTGAACCAGCTTTGAAAATGCATTCTCAAATACTCACCCCAAAGTATTTGTGTGTAACAGAGCCTATATAAAGACGAGTAGACTGCTTAAGTCAGTACTGTATTTCTTGATGTGCAGTCAGGAAAGTTCTTGTTCAGTCTAAGTTTTCTGTAGATTGGACATTATAGACACATAAGCTCAGGGATTTGAACACAAATGAGGTTCTCAGTAACCTGAGCTTGTTCCACAAGGTGTCTTCATTTTCAGGCTTCAGGAAGAGTTTAAGCTAACCCTTGGTATGCCTTGCTTTAGGCTGTGGCAGCTTTTTAAGAAGGAAGACAATTGGATCCTGTCCTTTGAGGCTACCCAGGAGTCTAAGGCAAAGGTAGGTGTTTCCTTAGATTAGGACTAGGACTATAGCCCCTTCCCCATTGCTTAGGACAGGGTATCTGGCAACATTCAGAGGTGAAACACAGTACATGTCCCTCCACCCATTTTTACTTCTGCCCATTGTTTTCCCCACTGCCCCTTCCCTGTTTCTTCCTCTAGTGGCAATGGAATTGCAAAGCCAGCTGGGAAATGCACACACAGGCCGATTGGCTCACAGGTTAAGGGAAGCTGAAGTCTGGCACATCTGCTGACAAAGTGTCTTCTGTCTTCCAAATACTTCCAACCAAGTTTCTTGCTATATCAAATGACAGCAAGCAGTGTCCTTCCTCCCACTGTATTGTGTATATCTCGTGGTGGGAAGGCAGAGGCCTTTGGTCCAGGCTGCTGCTGAAAGTGGCACTGTTACCAGCACGAGGTCAGAGCAGCTGTGGCTTTGTCTGTGTAAGTATTGAAAACCCACAAGTAAAATTTAGGTGCAAAAGCTGCGTCAGAGTTTGTCACACCTGACTTTCCATGCTCAGCCTTCCCTGATGACCACCAACATTTGAGCCTCACAGCAAGAAGCCACCATAATTGGTCACAGCTTCTGTTCAGAAGCCCAAAGGCAGCAGGAAATCAGAAAACTAAGCTGGAGTCACCCTTGTAAGTCTTTGCGGGGCTGCAGGTGGAAGCAGGAGTACAGCTAATAGTCAGAGAAATTAGAGAAAAAGTCTTTTGGGACCCTGTAGTCAAACAAATACAAGTTTATTTACAAACAAAGAAGAAAACATGGCCATCACATCAAATTCAAATATTTACAGCATCCAGGTGAAGGATGAGATAGCAAAAGGATTAGAGGGGGAGAAAGTTGGTACTAAGGAAAGAGGAAGGCTGCTGAATTGCAGAGGAGCTGAGCTGAAACGGGCCAAAACCTCCATACTTGAAAAGCTTCAGGGAACACAAACAGGCTAATCTCTTAACTCACAGCAGTGGGCAGAGATGCAGCTCCTTAGCTCTGCCCTGAGAATTCCACTGAAGCTGACACAGCAGAGGTGAGTTTGAGCCCCGGTGCTCAAGGAGCAAGGAAAGGAGGGGAGTGACCTTCTCCTGCTAATGGATGACGAGGGGGCAGCGAGAGACTTTGCTCGCCTGCACAGGCAAGGGACCATGGAGTCAGTCAGCTGAGCTGGAAAGCACTCTGGTTCAGGGCACTGAAAGCTGGCACAGAAGAGAAGGGGAAGACTTTGCTCCAGTCCAAGAGCAAGGAATGAGAGACAGGCCAGCCAAGATGTGAGCTCCAGTCCACCCCAGGTTCAAAACCCCCATGGGGCTACCTGCAATGTATGACTATTTTTTCTTTAGTGAGCCTTTCAGCTTCTTCTCTGAGGAGCGCTGTTTCTGAACCTTCCCCTCCTTTTTCCCCAAGTTCTCATACACTGATGACTCCTCTTTCTGCCTGTAAGACCAGGTAAAAACAAGGGAAAAAGTGAGGAAGAGGAAAAAGGCAGCCAAGGCAGTAGACAGATTTGCCAGAGGCACGCAGAGCTGGGTCTCTGCTTTAGGTGAGCTCTTACTTGGAGGGTTTTCGTGAAACCTTGGCATGCACATTCCTCACTGCAGGGGGGTAGGCAATGTTTCCATACTCACACTCATTTGGCTTGCCTTTCTGAGACTGCAGGAGAGGAAAAACAGGCTTAGAAGAGTGTGGTCTGGGAGATGCATTTGAGATACCATGGGAGAGTTCTGGCTGTTAAACCCCACTTTGTGCCAGGATCTTGGTGGAAGTTGGTGGATTGCTGAAGGGCTCAGCACACTGTCTGCCACTGCCAGAGGTGAGCAGCAGCTGCAAATGCAGCCTTGTACAGGAGGCAACAGTGGGGCAACAAATCTCTGGAGACACTAGAGTGCCTAAAACTGCCAAATTTAAGCTAAAGAATATTAAAACAGCAGGAGCTACAGGATACTGCCAGAGGCTACAAGGAGAGAGAAAAGACACCACTTACCAAATAGCAGGAAAAGATCTTGCAGCTGCAAAACTGGGATGAGAAAGACAAAGAGGAAAGAAGAGGAAAGGAAAGTCTTTGCTTGTCCTAAACTGAGTTTGTAACAAAAAAGCACTTGGTGATGTTATTCAGAACATAATTGAGGTAACTGCATTAAAACGTACTGCTATCTAGCAGTTCGGAAGAGATTGGTACTTGAGCTGCTAATGAACTTGTCCCCTGAACTTAAAAGTCTTAGGAGAGAGGAACAGGGACTCCAATCTTACTGCACCACTGTAGTCTGTGTAGGTCCCAGGGTTAGCTTAAAGCTTGTGAAACAGAGCACTTGGGCTCAGAGCCAGCACCATGCAGGGCTTAGGCTAACAGGGCAGTAGAGCCCCTTTTCTCACCTGGATAACTTCCAGCTTTTTCTTGGTTGCCTCTATGAACTGGCAGATGGCCATGTAGATGAACTTGTACTGGGCCTCCGTCTGCACCATCCCAGATCGCTGGGCCCTCACCATCTGGATGGTCTTCTGGATGTCAATGTCACAGTCCAGCCCTAGCAAGGAGCACCAGAAAAGCTTATGGACATATTCACTGTCTCCTCTCCCAGTTCTCTACCAAAAGCAGCCACAGTGGAGGTCAGTCAAGAAGTTTCCACCTCCATCTATACTCTTTATTCCTGTATGGACCTCCTACCTCTCCCCCTGCTCAACATCTTGCAAGTCTGGCCCTGGAGGAAGAGCCAAAGCTCAGGGAAGGCTGAAGCCACAGTAAGTGGATATGGCACAGAGTTCCAGCAGAACAAGCTTCTCAGGGGCAGGGTAGGATCTTCTCCCACTGATACCTGACAGTTTTCATCCCTTTGCAGCTGAACTTAGGGGCAAAGTCCTACTGGGTAGTCCAGTTCACTTTGAGATCCTTTGGGGTGCTCTTACCCTTGGTGGAGATAGTTTCCACTATCATATCAATAACGATGATAGTCCCAGTGCGGCCAATCCCAGCACTGCAAGGAGAGGACAAGCAGAGGTCAGAGCAAGACAGCTCCTGAAACAAAATGCAGCTGCTTCTGGAGAAGGATGGGGCTCTTGTAGCAGCTGTTCAGCAATGCTACAAAAGAGTCACAGGTTCAACAGGTAGAGAGTTTGGTTTAAGGGTATCGAAGAGGAAAAAAGCAAATACTGGGACTGGCATATGCTTCACTTACAAGTCCTGGGGTACAGCTGGAAGCAGCAGGACAGACTTTCTGTATCTCACCTAGATAAGGGATGGAGGATGCCTCAAACTGCAGCCTCTGTACCAACCTGCAGTGTACCAGAATAGGCCCTGCATTGGGGATGCTCTCTTGCTTCTGGTTTATCTGGTCGAGGAAGCTGAGGACTCCTCCTGGCTCACTGGGCACACCGTGGTCAGGCCAGCTCAGGTACTGATAGTGCCAGATCTCACGCACAGCCTTGCCCTGAGAATAGCAAAGCACCCCACTGGTAAAACTGCAATCCAGCCCTGTCCCTGGCCTCTGTCCCAAGGAGAGGTGGGTCTGAAGCCAGAGAGAATCTGTCTTCTGCACACTTCTTGGAGTGCAGAATCCACCACTGTGATTCCAGCCCAAACCAGGTGGGAACAGCAGTCCCAAGAATGATAAAACAGCAGCATCATCACAGCACCCGGCAGTTCCCAGGTTTAGGTGTACGGTGGCTCTTAGACCCAGGGGTTGGATGACAGCCCTTGGTCAGACACACTCACATTATCCTTCGGACACACACAGAGGTGCCGGAGTTTGTACTCCAGCGCATCATGCTCCCCAGCGTTCTCCACAAGGTAGGGACCATACTCCTTCGTGCTGCCCAGCTCTGGCCAGTAAGGCACACATTTGTTCTGTGTGGGCAGAGAGGGCAGGGTGAGGATGGGCAGAAGGCAGGAGAGAGAGAAAAAGCAGAGTAATGGTTGAAAGGGAAAGAGATACCTGCAGACTGCCACTTACCCGGCCTTTTTCTACCTCCCGTGTTGTCATCACGATAATGCGCGTGTTCTCCTGCCACACCATTTGCCAGAAGTCATTGACTGTGGCATCCAGGCAGCCCTGGCTGGCAATGTAGGTCTTGGTGCACTCGTCTGGGCTGATCAGGGTGTTCTGAGTACAGACAGGAGAGGGTCAGGAGGGCTGCAGAAGTAGGCAGGCCTTCCCCTGCTTTGGGCACACAGCCATCTTTCAAGAGTCTCACCTTGACATAGTTGGCATTGATGTAGTCAGATCCAGGTATATTTGGGTCCCTTCCCTGGAGGATGACTCTGGAGTGATCAACTAGGGGTGCAGTGAAAGAATAAACAGTGCCATGAGATACTCCATGCACAGCCACACAGAGCTCCCTCACTGCCCCAAGCCACCTCAGTCATGATTCCCAGTGCATGCCCCATATCCTCAGCTCTCCCTCTCTGGGCTCAGACCAATCTCACTCCGTCCTCCCATCCCTCTGCCTCTGTGATGGACCACAGAAGTTAATGAGTCTGATGCAACCCTCCCTCCTTCCTTCAAGGACAGGAAAAGGCTCTGCCTTCCCTCATCAGCTCTTAAATCCTTAGTGCCATACACATTGTAGCCTGCTCTGGAGGACAGAGTGGGCTGAGGCAGGGATGGCTCAGACAGCTCTTCATTGCCTGTCTGTGTCCATTTGGGTTTTTTTTATAGTGGAGAAGCAAGACTCACAGGGCAAGATGTTCTTGTATCGGTTCTTGCTCTTGTTTTCAGGTCTCTGGCCCTCATGACGGTCAAACAGGTGCTTGGCTTCCTGTTTTTGCAGGCTCTGAGAGCAGAAGAAAGAATAGTCATGGCAAGGTCACAATGTATGACAGGGGAGGTGGGCACTACGAGGCACAGTGGTGGCTCTGATGACGCATGGGCATGCTGTGAAGGAGCAGAGAAGTGAAAACCAAACCTAGACTTGAGAAGTCCGAGGTTTGTGCCCTTTCTGTCTTGGTGACTCATTCTCCCAACCATCAAAAAGCATATTTCTACATCACTGGGTTCATTTAAAGATGAGACTCACTCCCCAGGGGAACAGGTTCCAAACAGAGACTTCTTTCAGAAATAAATTGACAAGACACACAAGAAGTTTGTGTACAGGAAGAAATCGAGGATGGAGAATGAGGTGCTGCATGCAGAATTCCGAAAAAGCCAAATAATGTCCCCCAGAAGTTTCTTACATCAAATTCCTCCCAGAATCCAGCCTTGGACGTCTCCTCAGACAGACTCGTCTTCTTGTTCAGTTCCTGCACTCTGTTCTCAATGTCAGCAGCATTCACCCTCGTAGCATAGTAGGGCTGGGGATGGGAATACACAACAGGTGAGAGAGAGGAGAGAAAGAGAGAAAGAGAGACGCTGCTGGAGAGCAAAGTGTCCTCTGTGCACCATGGAAAAAAGAAAGAAAGGGACATAAAGCAGAAACAAACAGCAAATCAGTCCCTCCAAAGGGCCCCTAAAAACAGGAAACTGTACGTACCTGCTTCAGGTACACAAAGGAACCAGACATCTCCTCAATTCCAATCTTCTTGAAGTGCTCCACCAGATCTGTCAAACTGTCAAACATTTCAGCCCCTCCAACTGTGTAGCGTCCATTCTAAACAGAGGAAGGATGTGTAATGTCTAACTCATAATATTCACAGAATCATGGAATGGTTTGGGTTGGAAGGTATCAGAACGGGCAGCTACTTCCAAAAGCCCTGCCATGGGCAGGGACACCTTTCTACTAGAGCAGGTTGCCCAGAGCCCCCTCCAGCCTAGCCTCAAACACTTCAGGAACAGGGCATCCACAATTTCTCTGGGCAACCTGTGCCAGTGCCTCACCAACCTCACAGTAAAGTATTTTTTCCTAACAATCCCATCTAAACCTGCCCTCTTTCAGTTTTAAGGCATTACCCCTTGCCCTTTCACTCCATGCCCTTGTAAGAAGTCCCTCTCCAGCTTTCTCATAAGCCTCTTTTAGGTACTGGAAAGTGCTGTAAGATCTCCCCAGAGCTTTCTCCAGGCTGCACAGCCCTCAGTCTCCCAACCTGTCCCACCGACAAAGCTGATAGTGCTCAGGAAAAAGGCATTGCATCCGTAGGCACCACCCTGCACCCTCTAGGAAAGCACTTCCTCTGGCAGGGAGGTCAGATGAGTTTGCCCTGAGAACACAGAGTTCATGGCACAGTGCTCTCAGTGTAGTGCTCTCAGTGGATGGAAGCCCAGAGAAGGTGTATTGCCCTCCAATCTCATTTAAGGTCCTTGGAATCTCCTCATCCCACATGAAAGAAATAGGAGAAATTGTGACAGCCATGTTGGTAACATCCATCAGACCACTGCCTCTCCTTTTGCCCTCCCACTGCTCACCTCACACATGATCTTGATGTGTGTGACTTTAAGCCGGGTCCCAGAGGCACCGGTTGCCCCAGCTGGAGCATCAGACCCAGGTTTAGGCTGGTCAGTGAGGACAGACAAGACAAAATCCCCAGGTTTGCTGAGGCTCTCCCGCACCAAGAAGGTCCAAGGGGTGGCTTTGGTCTGGAGAAGTGACTCAGCTGCAGGGCCTGACAGATGCCCATGGTACCACCTAGGAAAAAACAAGAGAGGGTCAGAAAAGAGGTGGAGATGCAGGAAGTAGATACCCTTGAGCTGATGAGTGAAGAGCAGCAACACTGGGGAAGGGTGAGGGAGGAAAAAAGGAAGGGGGAGACAGAGAGGAAGGAATGAGAGAGGGAAGGAGGAGCGGGATCTTGGGAAAAGCAGATGAGACAGAAGGTAGAGAGCTGGCAAGAAGAGGAAGTGCAAGGGATGAGGTGGAGGCAGAGGGGACCTAGGGAGCAGAAGGCTGGTATCAGAGGACACAATGGGAAAGCACCAAGTGTGATCCATTGTGTGACACACACAGGCACAGGTAAGTGATTCTTTCTGCCTGGAACACCAGCTGGGAGAGGGTAGGCTGTGTGTTTCAGCACCTCCCAATATTACTGGGATTGTCGCCTCGCTGCTGCAAGGGGCTCTGGATACTCTAACATCAGGGAAACAAAAATAAACCCCACTGAGTCAGAAACTCTCCCATCAGGATTTGGCCGCACCCAGATAGTTGTGTTGAGATCAGATCCATTAAACAACCATTCCAGCAACTCCTCTCTGAAACTCAGTCACCTCTTCACTCAAAGGATAATTCCCATTCTCTGGGCACATCACACTGCACCAATCACCCTGGCCATGGGAGTGAGCGCCAGGAGCTGATCCATGTGCACATTCCTGTCCTCAATGCAAACACTCAGCAGCTCCTTCTCTCCTCCTAGCACAAGGTCAGGAGCACCCCCATGTGACCAAGGTTTTCCCTGCCTTGCCATGGGCCTGTGGGAACAGATTTGCATCTCACAGTGCAGCTAACAGGGAAGGCCTGGCATGGTACTGCTGAACTTCACGTTGTTAGGCGGCTATTTGTTCCCAAGAACCGAGATGGAGTTCAGGACGCCACGGCCCAGTCACAGAAGCAGCTGGGGCATTCATTCATTCACCTCTGCATCTGGTCAGGGCAGGAGTTGCTCCACATACAGCAAGAGGTTCACACAGTTATTGGCCTCAGCAAGTAACTTTTGTTGACCCTCACCTCACATACTGCAAGAAACAGCTGGTGACTCTCAGAGCATGGTTGTCATTAATTTCTGAACCTCCTCTCAAAGAATTGTTCAGCCGTCACATGCTCAGATGCCACCTTGGGATCGGTTGGCCCCTCCTGCTCAGCAAAGAGGTCTCCCAGACTCCCCTCCACAGTTAGGATGGGGTTAATGCATCCCATCCGTCCCTCCCCCAGCAAAGCCCAGCTCTTCAAAGCCACGTGACGGAAAATCACTTGGGGAGAGAGTGAGAGGAGCTTTCGTAAGAGCCCGGGGTGGGGTAGGGGGGGGTTAAGTTTCCAACCGCAGAAGGAAGGGAGGAAACTGCAGGGCCACGATGCAATGGCCTTAACTGGAGAGGACAGCCAGAAGCAGACCTGCCCTCTCTGCAGCCTGACCCCAGAGCAAGCTGGGGGGTACCCTGATGTTTCAGCCAGGGCATCTCTGCTCCCTGCCTCCAAGTGCCCGAGAAGGACCTGTGCAAGAAGGACTTGTCCATCCCAGAGCAGGGTGTGACAGCCCCCCCCCGAGCTGCATCAAAGGGCCTGAAAGCAAAACGCAAGGGCAAAACCACCTGATTTGATTTAGGAACTTGGTGTCAGAGACACATGCAAAGCGGGGACAGGAAGGAGACTAAGCAGGCCAAGAATAGCAGGGGAACATGGTCCTGCTCTCAGCTATGTGAGTCAGCCAGGCCTGGAATAACCAAGGAGGTTTGGGACAAGACTGAGGGCTTCCACACAACATGTCCCTCTACAGACCACTGCAGACCCACAGCGGACACCACAACCTTTGCTTTTAGAAACAGTATATAAATAGCAAAGGCAACCGGAAACCAGAAGTAAAAATAAAGCCCTGTTAGGTCTGCTGTGATCAAGGGGTCTGCTCGGTCAAGGTACATACAGCTATTCCTGGGGATGCTGCCCCCATGGACACATAGGAGGCGAAGAGAGGCAGGAGGCACTTTTTGCAGGATTTGCACTGGGGATGCAGGCAGGACAGAAAGGAGGCCATGGAACAATTCATCACAGACAGCAGCTGCCTTAATGTCCCTGTACCTCTCTGTCGTGGGGTCGGAACAGTTGAGCGGGTATCGCAAGTCGATGATGGTTCCATCTTTGTCCTGCAGCGAGCCCTGTTGCTGTGTGTAGTACTCCACCAGTTCTGACAAGGTGGCAAATTTCTCCCCTCCATACAGATCATAGAAATCCCCGGTATTCTGGATGCGGATGTGGGTTACCTGATCACCAACCCTGTGGAATAAAGCACAGGGCAGTCCAGTGAGGCGGTTGGAAAAGGGGCAGAATAGTGTCCTGCACTACCTCCCGCCATGGGACCAGAGCAAACCATCCCCATGAACGGAGATGACTGGAGAGAGAAGCTCCTTGGGCAACTTGAGGGAGGGTCTAGAAGATGCTGGGAAGCCGAGGTCATTTTACAGCTTGAAAAGAACTCAAAGGAATAGAGACAGGATGAAGAAGATGCCACAGGATATGTGAAGATCTAGGCATCTCTGTATGTAACACTGCAAAGACAGAAGCTGGGGTCCAAGTTACTTACCGGACTGAAAGAGAAAAATCCCCCTGATTCTTCCGACTGGGTCTGGCCAGGAAGCTCCCATGGACACCTCGCCCCTTCAGTAAGGCTTCAGCTTCCAGTCCACTCAGGTCACGGTGAAACCACCTAGCAAAGAGGATAACAGCAAGACCAAGTGAATAAAAAAGGTCAGGCACTATTGTGGAGATTTGTAGGGTGAAGAATGGTCCCTGGTCAGCAGCCCTAGGTGAGAGCCAGCAGCAGCATCCCTTTCTACCTGATGCCTGCCCCAGCCTATGGACAGTTCCCATTAGAGATAAGGCTTCCAGGGTGATCCCTGCCCTGATCCATCTACTTTCCTGGTCCCATTCCTTACACACACACAGACCTCTCAGACCCTCTTACCTCACCATTGTGGAGGGAGAAAGAAGAGGTGGCCAAGAGGCTGCCACCAGAGCAACTCAAAAAACACAGAGGAAAAATCAGTTTGCGCTGGTAAGGAAAGGGAAGTCGGAGGTCTGTGCTGGGGCACCCAATGCCAAGCTGCTCCTGTGCCTCTTGGGAGCTGGCCATGTATCTCTCCTGGAGTCTACTGTCAGTCCATTCAGATCCTCTCCATCCGCCTTTTCCTGGATAGGTGCCTTGATCTCTGGCCCGCTGTGCAGTGCTGCTGGGCACAGGCAGGTGCAAGCCCATACACAGCGGGGCACGCGCAGCTCCGGGAACAGGAAGTGCTCTGAGCCATCCACTCCGCAGCCCCAAGCTGCTTTGCATACACTTCTGCTTCTCCTTTTGTCTTTCCTCCCCATAGCCCCTATTATTTTTGGGTCCCTGTCTTTAGCACATGAGGGCCGACTCTACGCATGCATCTTGGGTTCTGGCTGTGCTCATAAAACTCAGTTCTGCACGTCGTCTGTTCCCCTTCCTCTCCAAAAGGCCAATGAGCAACATGAATACTCCCAAATGTCCTACATGCTCTGGACAGGCACAAAGGGGAAACCGTGTGAACCAAAGAGCTGCAGACTTCAAGGTCCAGGCTAATGCTCTGAGCACAGCAGTGCCAGCCTGAAACCAGCCTGCAACGAGACGGGACTGACACAGGCACTGGTAGCTCAAAAGGGATGGGGAGGGTGAGAGGTGGTGGTGAAGCTGCCCAGAAAGGCGGGCAGAGACCAGGATAAACAGCTACTACCTACAGGGAGCCCACACAGCACGGAGGGAGCTGAGCCGAGGTCCTTCAAGATCCCAGCATGGCACACTGAGGCCAAAGCTGGTACAAAAAGAAGGAAAACTAACCATTCCAGTTACCTAGCTGTTTCCAGCTGTAGCCCATGACTGTTCTGCCCACAACACTAGTTTCAAGGTCTGCAGGTCTGGTGAAAGAATGGGAGCTAAGCAGTGGCCTAAGAGTGCAATCCAGCTGGCAAAGGAGCCTGACTTTTCCCTGGGGCCATCTCAGCTACCCTGTGTGGTGTGGGCAGCAGGAACAGCAAGAGCCTTGCTCATTTCAAGTAGCAGCAGCTGCAGACTTCCCCACACACCACCAGACTGGGAAATCCTGCAAAAAGATGAACAGGCTGCTAGCTATGACCTAGACAAAAACTCGTGGCCAAGAGAGAAACCAGCAACAAAGGGAAGTACAGGAGAGACGAGTGGGAAGCTAAACTTCATTGCTAGAAAGGCAAACCAGGCACCTACAACAGCTTGCTTAGAAATGCTTCTGGTTTCGTGCACATGGTGAGCCAGGGTGTAGTGAGCTGCAGGGAGCCAGAGGTACTGACTTAGAACCGACATTAAAAAGCAAGGAGATTTTAAATGCACAGGACCAATTCAAGGGAACAACTTCTGCTCCAAGTTGTAGAAGTTTCACCTGAAAGACGGCACCTAAATCAGAGTCAGTCTAGCAGGAATGGGAAAAAAGTGTTGTTTATAGATAAGGGAGAAAAGGCAGGAACTTCCAGGGAGAAGTCCCAAAAGATAATTCCTGATATCAAAAGAATATTAGAGTGTGTTGAGTCAATATGAAACCAAGGCAGACGAAACCCAAAACTTAGGCATCCCTGAATCCCTGACTGAAGGAGAAAATCTGCCTGAGGAACTGACCATTAGTTGGACACAAGGGAACAGGGAAAGAACAAGGTAGCAAAGAGCCCAGATCAGAGTAAGAGTGAAAGAGCACTTGACCCATGTAACTCAGTATCCTCCAGAAGGACAAGCCACAGGGTACAGCATAATCTCTTGACAGCATTTTTGTGGACACAAATCCCTTATCACATCATTTACAGGATGAGTTTATGCTTCTGCTTGCTTTCATTTTAGGAAAGGACTGGATGCACGCAGCTGCCCTGGTGGCTTTGATCTGGGCCACCTAATTAAAAACTACCAGTAAGGGAGGGAAATATCACCAGAGAAGCCATTAGTTGGTATCTTCGAGGTCACTCTCCCAAATGGCTGCAGCATGGAACAACTGAGACACTAAATATAACAAGACTATAATTGAGCCACTAAAACACTTTTTAAATATAATTAAGAGGTCAAGAGATTTCAGCAAACACTGTTGTTTGGCTTTCAGTACAACACAGGTGTTAGAACATCATATTGGTAAATCCCTCGTGGAACCAGGCCACAGCTAGCACAGTAACAAATTTACAGAAGAAGATAAATGAAATAGCTAATTAAAAGACACACATCTGGACTGCTGAAAGAAAAAAAAAAAGGCACTGAGAAACTGGAAAGAATCCAGCATAATGCCACTAAGACAGTGAAGAGCCTGGAACACAGCAGAGAGCAAGCTGGATTTATTCAGCTTGAAGAAAAAAGATGTTTAAGGAGGGATTTAACACTTGTCTGAGACTACCTAAAAGGGGCCGTGGGGGTTTAGAGATTATGAGTCAGATTATTTTTTGTGGGTCACAACAAAAGTACAAGAGGCAACAGGCATCAGTTGCAGCAAGGGAAATTCTGATTAGGTATCAGGAAAAACTGCACACATGCTCCCCCCCAAGGGTGGTTCAGCACTTGCCACAGGTCCCCAGAGCAGCTGAGGAACCTCCGCCCTGGGAGGTGGCAGGGCTCACCTGAACAAGGCCCTGAGCTACCTGAGATAGTTTTGGTGAGAGCTCTGCTGTGAGCAGGGGGTGGGACTAGGCAATCCAGAGGTCAAAACAGTCGTCAAAGGAAGAGCAGAGGAAAGGTTATGTATAGAGGTTTTTTTGCCCTTGTACTTCCTAAGCTTCTATTAGCAGCTACTTGTAGAGTCAACCCTCAAATCCATTACAAATTTTGCATCCTTTGGCAAGGAGTTCCATTGCCCAGCTAGAGAAACACCCCCTCCTTTGACCTGCTTATAACCTTCTCCCTGCCTCTTTTTTATTAACACTTGGAGTTGTAAAGAAAGAAAAATCAGTGGGTGATTCCTGTTTCTCTCCCCCTGCTCCAAGCTGCTCGTGGTAACAGACCTGAAACATCTGTATCCATCCTCAGCTCTTTGCCAGGCTGAAGACTCCAGTCCTACTAAGGTGTTCTTTGTACAGAGCTATTCTACATCTCTGACCACCTTTGCTGTCCCTCTCAGAGATATTTCCAATTCTGCCATCTTGTTTTGGAGATAAGAGTGAAGGTGGGCACAGAACTGTGGTGTTCAAAATGCTGGTGAGTAACAGACAGTCATGATTTCTGATGTTCACCACAACCAAGCATGAAGCTAACAATTGCATGGACCTCTGTGATCAAACTTGCACTCTAGAGAGGTTATAATTAGTTTACAGTCACTGCTTTATATGCAAATTTTTTATTATTTTTCTGTATGTACATTGTTTTACATAAGCCTATATAAAATTTCATCTGTTGTTCTACTGTCCACTCATTCACTGCTGTAAGGCCTTTCCAAAATTATTCACAAACCAACTTCCACCCTATTATCCTGAATAACTTTCTGCCATCATCCAATTTTCTCACCTCACCAAGTGGATTCCCAGGTCACTTTGGAATATACTGAACAGCATGTATTTCAGACTAGGCCCCTGTGATCAGACCACTGATGACTTTCCTTCACTGTAAAAATGGGATGTTAATTCCCACCTTCCATTTACTATTTTCTGATAATTCTCTATCCAAGATTTTTTTTTTTCTATGCCATGACTTCAGCTTTATTTAAAGACTTTGACAAGAAAATCTTGTCAAATTCTTTAAATCCAAGCACATGGTATTGGCCAGATCTGCCTTTTCCACAAACTTGCTACGTCCCTCAAACCCCTCCAGTTTTACAGGACCAGATTTGCCTTTACAAAAGCAGATGCTGGCTCTTTCTTTAGTATCACATTCATTGCTTTCCCTGTTATACTGTGTACCCTCTTGCTCAGATAACGACTTTATTGTTCCATGCTTCCCTCATGTTTGGGGGTGTCTCGGTTTGAAAGACAGGTGTCAGCTAAGGAAGGCAGGAGCATCCCTTGGAACAGAAAACATAAGCCCCTTCCCTCTGAATTATTATAATTCTGAAATTAAGGGGCTTTCAGGCAATTATATGAGAAATTGGAATAACAGTTCTTTACTAGTATATATAACAGGTCAATAATACAGAAACACTGGCTTAACCTGACAGAGTCAGGATACGACTTGACACCCTGCCAGGCAGGTGGTGGTAGCAGTCCTCTTTAAAGTGGTTCTGTTCAAGTAGTGATCCTGTAGAAAGGTCTGGTCCTCCTCAGAAGGTCCAGTGGTGGTTAGGTAGCTCTTGTCCTCTGAGAAACCAGTAAGTAAGAGCTGCTTATGCTGTTCCAAACCCCAGCTTATATCCAGGTGGGAATGCTTGGCTCCTCCCCCCTGGGCGGGGCATCTCCCAATGGGCTGATGTAATTCTATGGGTCATGTCGTGGGTCCTTAATCGCCCGGAGGGAGTTCTCAAGGATGTCATGGTACGAGATAACAAGCCCTGCCCCACCTGCTTTAACAGCCTGTGACGATGATAATAGAATAACTTGGACCACCATGGTTGCCCAAATCCTTACCAGACAGTAATGCCAGTGTGAATCCTATGTCCTGACACCCTGCCATGGCAGTCTCCAGAGCAGAGTGCTGGTGTGGTCTGACTGTGAGGATTGTATGTCCTGCTCTTTGTTCCACAAAGGGCTAGAAAAACTGCAGCAAATAAAGGATTTTAAAGGCCAAGCAGCTGACTGCTCTCGCTGCAAAACCTGGATTCAGAAAAAAAAACCCGGACGGGATTTTCCTCGGAGTACGGAATGGGGGAAAACCCGGACTGGATATTCCCTGGAATACAAAATAAGGGGAAAACCTGGACTGGATTTTTCCCGGAGCACGGAATGGGGGAAAACCCGGATGGGATTTTTCCTGGCGTATGGTATGGAGGAAAACCCGGACTGGATTTTTTCCAGAGTATGGAATGGGGGAAAACCCAGACTGGATTTTTCTGGGAATATGGAATGGGGGAAAACCCAGACTGGATTTTTTCTGGAATATGGAATGGGGGAAAACACAGACTGGATTGTTTCCAAAATATGGAATATGGGGGAAAACACAGACTGGATTGTTTCCAAAATATGGAATGAGGGGGAAACCAGGACTGAATTTTTCCCAGAATATGGAATTGGGGAAAACCCAGACTGGATTTTCAGACAATTCAGAGATGCTGCAGCTGCAGGGTGCCAGAGGAACTGCAGCAGATTGAGCATTACAAACCCTGCTTGCTCATTATCAAACTGAGAAGGAGCAACAGTAACAATCTAAAGCACAGCGAGCTCCAATCCTCTGGCTACCCCACAGCTCCTATTAGACAGTGGGGTTTCTTCCCTTCTGTGCCCGATTCCTACTGCTGGTATTTTTATTTTTCTCACCAACAACTCTTGTTTTCTTGCCCTAACTAGCTGCCCTAGGTTACAATTTAAGATGTAAACAATAGTATGTATTCTAATATCATCTTCACAAGCTGTTAAAGCAGGTGGGGCAGTGCTCGTTATCTCCTGCTATGACTCATCCCTGATAAGGCAGTGCTTGTTATCTCCTACCGTGACTCATCCTTGAGAATTCCCTCCGGGAGCTATCGCTGTTAATGGGCTACCACGGACCCACAGCATGAGTCATAGAATTACATCAGCCCATTGGGAGATGCCCCGTCCAGGGGGGAGGAGCCAAGCATTCCCACCTGGATATAAGCTGGGGTTTGGAACAGCACAAGCAGGCCTTACCTACTGGATTTACAGAGGACAAGAGCTACCACTGGACCTTCAGGTAAAGACCAGACCCTTTTCTACAGGATTGCCATTTCAACAGGACCACTTCATCTGGACTGCTACCACCACCCTGACTAACAGGGCTGTATCCTGACTCTGTTAGTGTTCTTGTACTCTTGCATTTATTTTAATTTTCCTATTAAATTATAATTCTGACTTGCGATCTCCCACTGGTTTGTTTTCAAACTAGTACACTAGCATTCACAGCACTCACCCACGGGATGGCATCAGGGTCTTGTCTCTCAGATCCCCACTGATGGAGGACTGACAGGAGCTGGGGGAGGAAGTACCACAGCCCTCAACCGAGGGCGTCCTACTAAAGAAAAGAAAGCAATATTGGAATTACCAAGCCAGGATCTTGAGATGGATTTGGGAGAGAGATCAAAGAGCTTGATAGAGGCAGGTGGCTTGGCACCCTCCCGGCAAGGCTAGATGCTCATGGCGGTGAGCGCCGGGGCGCTGGAACAGCAGCTGGCAGTGCTTGCGGGTGCAGCACCTCCCGTGACTCACCTGTGTCTGATCCACACAGGCCAAGTCCCGAACTCCGCCTGCTCCCAGGCAGACTAAGAAGAAGGTAGCTCCAGGTCAGGCAAACCTCAGGCCTCAAACCGAGGGCTTAATTTTCACCATTTGCAAAGTACTTCCTGGACTGTAGTTAATGAATAATCAGGGGGTGGGGGAAGGCCAAGGCCAAGCTCGGAGAAGTAGACAGAGACGGAAGGAATCGAGTGCTCTTCCTGCCTCCCATCCACTGAGCTCACGCCCTCACTGGTTACATTCCTGCCCGGTTTGTAACCAAAAGCACAGAAGGCAGAACCTGACGCAGCTCTCTCACACCTGGCTTGCAGCTCCCTGCTCTCCCAGGCCTGGCTCCTTCACCCCCACTCCTTCCCCCTCTGAGTCAAAGACCTCAATTATTCCAAGGGCAACAGGCACACAGGGCAGGAGGCTACAAGCAGACATACCTGATGTCCCTCTGAATCATACTGGGAAAAAAAACATTGCAAAGGAGCAAGGCTGCACCACTAGGTTGGTCCTTCTGCAGTCCAAGAAAAAAACATGGGATAAGGATTTTATGTTGTTTATGTTGCTCTAATGCAGGCTGCAGCCAAATGGGGTAAGCCCAGCCCTCCCACACTCGGCCGCTCCCTGCTGCATTTCTCTGCTGCCTTTTTCACTAAGGATAGTGTGCTGGATTGCACATTCAGCCACAAAACAAGGCAGCCACCGGCACTGGGGGCAGGAGTAAATTAGCACTGACCCTGCTGGGGACAGGGGCCTCAATGGCATTTACAGCACTTGCTGAACAGCACTAGATCGTGTTGAGGGACACATTTCCCAGTATGCTTCAAACAGTACATCTGAAAATGCTTGCCCTTGTAAAGTGCTTAATACCTCTTACTAAAAATAAAAAAAGTCTCTCTGATATCAAATCCTAGGGCTTCACACAAAGGCTCTGCACAAACCTTTTTGCAGAACATGGTACATACTGGGCCTCCCAAAGCAGCATCGCACGTGTCATGCAGAGAGCACTGCTGTACCTGCCTCTGCACAGGCAGCAGCACTGCTGAGCTCACGGCCATTCACAAAACACGGGCATTTTCAACACACGTTTTATTCACGAGCAGACACACAAGCGGGCATGAGGCATCCCACTCCTTCCAGGTCAGCGTCCCCCTTGTTTAAGTGCCCCAGTCCCAGGGCTGACAGGACCTGCACCTTGGAAGGAGAGCTCAGCCGGAGCACCGGGAGAACTCTGCAGGCTCAGGAGGCAGCAACTCCGCCGGTGCCGGCCCCGTGCGGAGGCAGAGTCATGGGCGGCAGGAACATGGCCTTGAGCTTGCCCGACATGCTGGCGATCTCCGGGTCCTGCGACTCGTAGGACTTGATCAGCCGGGCGAACTTCAGGACCCCTGCAAGGAAAGGGGGTGGGCGGGACGCCCCGCTGCCCCGGTGGGCCAGGAGCATCCCACCCGGCGGGCAGAACAACGCACCTTCGCCGTCGCTGCTGAAGCCGTAGGCCTTGATCACATCCTGCTGGATCTGGGTGGCCACGGGCAGGAGGAACTGCAGCATCTTGCCCATGTCGTTGCAGGCGTTGTCCCGAGCCTCCTCCATACGCTGCGCATTCTCGGGCGCCCCGAATGCCTTAATCACCTCCGCCAGCACCGCTGCGGGACACAGGCACTCAGCCGCCCGCCGCCCTCCCGCACCCAGCCAGGCGCCACGGGCAGTCTGCCGCCGACCCGACGGGGGGACAGAGCCTTCCGCACTCACCCTTCGCCTGCTCCGCGCTCAGCGCCGGCGGCACCGGGGGCTGCGCGGAGGCCGCCATGGGCCGCGGCGGGGTGGCCGTGGCTACAGTCCCGCACGGAGGGCAATCCGCTCCAACCCAACCCGGCCCGGCCCGGCCCGGCCGGCCCAAAGGCGCCTGCGCCTTCCCGCCCCGTTCTGCTCCAACCCGGCCCGGCCGGCCCAAAGNCGGGCCCAGAGGCCCCTGCGCCTCCCCGCCCCGTTCTGCTCCAACCCGGCCCGGCCGGCCCAAAGGCGCCTGCGCCTTCCTGCGCCTTCCCGCCCCTTTCTGCTTTTACACCACCGTGTGGGAGCGGCTTCCCGCGAGCGCGGGAAACCTGCTGGACAAATTCTAAAAGAGCTGAAATCACTGCTGGGATTCGCTGCCGCGCCAAGTCCCCCTCCCGGCCGACTCACACCTAGGTGAGGGCGAGGGCGGCTCACCGGTCAAGCGGCTTCCCCCGCGGGTTCCCGGCCCGGAGCCGCCCGCCCGCCCCGCTCCGCGCCGATACCGACGGCCTCTGCTGCCGCCGAACCGGCCTCGCGGCACCGCCCGGGCCTATGCAAATTAGCAGCTTCTCATTGGCCTGCGGAGCACATGCCCCGCCCTCCCCCCCGCGGGAGGCGGGGCTCTCGCCAGCGGCTCCTCCGCGCCTTTCCCGAGGCGGTGCCCCCTCCCAGC
>VZRO01006807.1:760328-778533 GCA_013397915.1 Daphoenositta chrysoptera | reverse complement strand
CGGCGGGGCGTAGGGGTAGCGGGAGGGGGCCAGGGCTGGTGCCTTGTCCTGCCCCATGCTGTGGGACGACGGCAGGTGGCTGCTCAGGGCCTGCCCCACCATCCCTGGGGAGCTGGAGGCAGCCACTGCGTTGTTGAGGGGGCGCAGGGCAGGCGGGGGAGGCAGGTTGGAGGAGACATGGGGGAAGGAAGGGGCCGAGGCCGGAGGGGCAGCTGGAGGGTTGGCTGGGGGCGTCTTTTGAGGGGGGAGCCCTCCTCCTACTGATGCCAGTGAGATTGGGGTGGTGGGTGGTGGATTGTGCTTGGTGCTGAGGGTCTGCTCACGAGCCCCTGCTGCTGGGAGCCCCCCCACTCCACTGGCAATTTTGGCCCCAACCTGGACCACATTGGCTGTAGGATAAAGGGGAGTGTGGGAGGAAGAGGAGGAGGAAGAGGAGGAGGAGGAGGAGGAAGGGGGAGCAGAAGGGGCAGCAACAGCAGAGGAGGAAGAGGAAGAGGAGGAGGCAGGTGTCTGTGCAGCTTGAGCCTGGAAAATGCGGGAGGCCTGGCCCTCCAGCTGGGAATGGTAGCTTCCTGCGGGGGGTCCTTGGGGGTGCACCTCGCCTGGGAGCCCAAAGCTGGGCTCTGGTGGATGGGCCAGGCTGTCGGGAGGGGGAGCTACCGGCGGGCTCTGGGGGAAGAGCGGAGGGTGGTGGTAGGAGTGAGACGGCCCCTGGGACAGCACAGAAGAGGAGTCGGAGTCATTCTCTACGCTCCCAGGGCTGTAGACACTGGGCGAGGTGCTCCTGTTATCCTGGTCAATGTCCCGTGGGTCGCTGCTCATCTCATCATTGAAGCTGTGGCCGTCAAGGCTGTCGACATCAGATGGGGATGGAGGACAGGGCAACTCCTGAAGTAGGAAGGAGGAGGAAAGAGGCATTATGAGACCTCCCAGACTACATGTGACACACTTCAAGTTCCCAGAGAACTTGTTTTCTGACCTTTCTCTGCCAACCCCAGCACCAGAAAACCTCACAGAGGAAAGGAGACGTTGTCTGGCAAGGTATAAATGACACCAGTCCTCCTGCCTCCTTTCCAGTGCTCTCAGGTCCTCCACGAGCATTCAATGTTCAGGAAGGAGGTAACAGTGGGTACCTTGTGTAAAGAGGCAGTGAGGGAGGGTAGGGAACTGCTACACACAAGGCTGAGAGGGAACAGATACAACACAGGTGATGGGCTGTTTGCCAGGACATGGTATCACCAGTGGCATGGAGCAGCACACACCACAGTGGTCCCAGCACAGGCCCCAGACGCAGAATTGCTCTTCTTGCCCCTGCAGAGCTTTCCCTGGTCAAGGAGACTAGATTCCCTCCAGACCCCTCTAACTGTTCCACTTCTTACTTCAAGGAGTTCCTCCTGTGCTTCCCAAGCACTGCTCCTCCCCACGACCTACTGCCTCAGACAATGTGCACTGGGGATCAAGCGGTCATCATGGGTAAGGGTAATTAACAAGTGGCACTCTAGCAAGGGAGGCTAAATTGAAAAAATATCACTGTTGAGCTGAACAGACTGTCGATGTGGAGAAATTACAGAAGTGTAATCAAGGTGGTTTGATTATCACGACCTCTTAGCATGAGCAAGTAGCCCCATGTTTGCAGGTCTTTAAGGCCAGTTCCCTGCACAGGCTAACAGAGAATGGAGAAGCACAAGAGCTGAGTCTTCTTCCAACCACCCAACCACCAATCCAGCCTGGTGCTGTCGGTGTTTCGGAAAAGCCCTGCCATGACTGTGTGTGTGCCTGAGCAGGTTTTGCATGACTGTCACCTGGAACCCATGACTTAAGCACCTCCATTTTACACTGTGCTGGGGGATCAGAAGAGACTGACTGACCCAACCTGTGGCTGCACACGGAGCCAGGCTCTTGCCTCTAAGCTGGGAAAGGCAGGGCACGTCCCCAGCTCCAAGAGCACAGCAGCCCCCTGAACACAAAGCAAAAGAGACAGAGAGCCTCCATCTGCTCAGTCATCATTCCTGGTGGCATTTTTGTAGCCAGGCAGATGACGTTTAGGTTGGAGGAGTTGCAGTGCAAAACCCAAGGTGTCGGGGCTCCCAAGCAGCAGGAACCTCAAGCTGGGCAGGCATCAGCAGCACAGGTAGGGAACTGGAGACTCCTTTGCTCTGGACTTGGGACATGCCAGGAAGCATAGCAGGGAGAACTCACCTCAGTTTTGGTTTTTTTGGGAGCATTGGTGTCCTCCCCTTCACTCTCTGAGATCTCTTCTGTTCGGCCCTGCTTGCTGCTCTTGGGGGTGCAGGATTCCTCCAACCGGCCTTTCTGCAAGGAGACAAGGAGAACAGGGAGAGATGGAGGGTCACAGGGAAAGCTCCCAACCTGACAAGCCTTCATAGACTGCAGCAGGTGAAACACAGCCACCATGGCACTTGTGTTGATGACACTAGCAGAGCAACATGGAGCCAGGATATGGCAAAAATTAGCACTACAAGGGTCTGGTGAGACTGAACACCAGTTCTTAGGAAAGTGCAAGATAGTGAGGATGAGAGCAAAGAGGGATCCTGCCTATTTCAGGGAGCTAACCCAGCATGGGTTCCTTGGTAGATCTTTTCTGGTCTGTGTCCCTGGATCCTCAAATGGATCCCACCCAGTCTGGGCAGTCCTTGGCCACCCCACACTTGTGTTCTAGCCTATACTACCTTTGTTGCTTGTCGGGATTTCTCAGCCTTGCCATCGCTGCTGGAGGTGCTGACGCCGCCAGGGGAAGCTCGACCCCGTGACCTGAGCTCCTCTCGGGGCCCCGGAGTCTCTTTCTTCCGTCCACTCCGCATTGACATCTGAGAGAGGGATCGCTCTGTCAGTCCTGCTTTGCATTTCCCACCGCTCCTGCCCTGTCCCCAGCCTCCCAAAGCCCCTGAACCCCTTGCACTCCACTGTACCAAACTCATGCCCACTAGCTTTGCAGGGAGTCTCAGTCCCAACCCACAGCTCCAGCTTGGCTCTCGTGTCCCACCCACCTCTCCCACCTCACGTACTGAGTCCTTGTTCTGTCGTGTCTTCATTCTTTTGGGTGTGGGTCCCCCATTCTCCTTGGCCCGGTTTGATGAAAACATAAATTTTTGTGACTCCGCAATCCCCTCCGGCTGCTTCCGAGGAGACGGAGATGGGCAATTCTTCTGGAAGGGGGGCTTACACCAGCCACACTGGAAGATCCCACTGAATCCTGAAAAGCAGAGAAGCACATGAGGTGGGAGAAAGACTGAGTGGACTACAGAACATCCTTTCGTGGTTTGCTATAGAAATATGACAAAATTATTGTTTTTTCCTTATTTAGAGACTCAAGGATGTCTACCAAGAATGCAATAAACTCTCCCATCAGTGTGGGAAAAGATTTGCCCACTGCCATATCTGATTTCCAGTTTCTAGGAGTGACACACGCACGATGAGAGGTATTCATTTTTAATAGCTTCAAACTTGAAAGGAGGCAGATTTAGATTAGATATTAGGAAGAAACGCTTTACTCTGAGAGTGATGAGGCACTGGAACAGGTTGCCTAGAGAAGCTGTGGATACCCCAGCCCTGGCAATGTTCAAGGCCAGGCTGAATGGGGTTTTGAATAACCTGGTCTTGTGGAAGATGTCCCTGTCCATGGCAGGGGTGTTGGAAGTAGATGATCTTTAAGGTTCCTTCCAATCCAAACCATTCTGTGATTACCTAGTTCTATGATTTGGGGCCCAGTAATGCTGCTTTGGAGGACGCAAGGAGGAATGGTTATCAGGATGTTAACTGTCTTCTGGAATAATTTTAGTATTTTCACTTCTGTGGGAAAAAATAACAGGAAAGTGCTTTAAAATTACAATTTTTCTGACTTTGTTAGTTCCTCTTCGCGCTTGTTGTCAGTGCAGAAAGTTACACCACCCTTATGTGGCCACATGCTAGCTAAAATGTCACTCGCTAGCCCTGTGTCATGAGCTGCAGTGGCCTTTGCTGAAGGGCACTGTACAGCCCTGCCCTCTCCAGAGCACATCCACATGCACTCATGCACCACCATGTTATGCAGGAAATGTGACAAGTCTTGCTCAGGCTGTTCCATGCCCAAGGAACACAAATAGGTGCAAGAAAACACATTTAGCTTTTGCCTTTGCATGACACACACATCATCAGCTCTGTTCAGCCTGGAGTGGCTGTCAGGGTCTCCTTCTCCTCAACACACTGGATGTTTCTCAGTGTACCAGACCGAGTCATGCCCAGGGATGCAGAGTACATCCTTACACTTTGCAGCAGCAGGAAGATCTCAGATCCCTCTGGAACAATTTACAGCTTTGTGCCATGTCCAAAAGCATTTTACTGTAGATATTTAACACCCTGTTGTATCACACAGTTCCTACTCTGGAGTATGAAAGTATTGTGATTGTGTTAGCCTGGGAACTGGAGGAAATGATTCAGGGACGCTGCTCCTGAAGTTACCTTGCTTGAATCCAGCAAGCTAAACATCTTTTGCACAGCTCTGCACTGCACACACATAACCAGAAAGACTTTATCTTTCCCAAGCCTGTCATTTGAGTTGCTATACTCAGCCTCTGGAATGGACAATCTGAAAGACAAGGGAATGTGTCCTGTGGAAGAGGCACCAGGACAAAAAAGCCACATCTACTGGGTTTTATTCTCTCCTCTGGAAGCACATAGAAATTTTATGAATAAGAAGCCTATGGACTTCAGACTCCTGAAGACCATCCCAGACCTGGGAAGATCAACTTCCAGCCATGCAGTGCAGGAGCAATCTGGATGACTTCCATTTCTCTGAGAAGGGAGCTGAAAACAGGGATCAGAGCAAAAGCACCCAACAGGAGAACTCTCAGACCTCCTGTGCAGCCCTGTTGCTGGACAGTGTGGCCCCAGGGTCATGCTTTCCACTGCCTACATCTCCCTGACCATTAAATGAGAATAAGGACACTGGCCTGTCTCTCCTGGGGCTCCACATCTTTCCTGACCAGTGCTTAGAGAAACCCATCCGGAAGGTACTTAGGAAGAGCAGGGGATTGTTTGTTTTAATTCCATTAATATTTTATTTGACCCTCATCACGAAACCCCCAGGGGGAGTCATCCAGCATTAATTCCCACACACATCAATTCATTAACTGAGACCTCTTCTTTAATAGAAAAATAGCTGATGATGGTTTAACACTGACCTAATGGAGGCAGAGCCCACTCGCAATCCCCACCCACTGACTTGTTTCACAGCCTCATATTTGTGTCACGCTTTGGCCTTTGGTTTGTAATTCAGCCAGTTACACTGATACTACTCTAGATAAGCATTCAGAATCAACATTTCTTATGTGAAACGAAGATTGTAGTAAGTAAGGTGATCTAATTTAACTCAACTTTGACTCACGCCGTGGTGGCAAGCTGCAAGTATGAGCTCAGCTCCAAAGGCACAGCAGCAGCAGCAACAGCACGCTGCCAATGTCACTGCTCCCTGTATTCCTCAGGGATACCACCCACGCCTCCCACACCCAAAGAAGCCAGAGTGATAACACAGCTTCAGCTTTCCAGAAACCCTGTAATGACAATTACCATCTTCTTCCCAGACAAGTCAGTCAGGGAAATAACATGCAGCCAGCCACAGACTGAAACTTCCCTTTCTGAAAGGGATACCCACTTGGTATTTATTCCAACTACTGAATATACAGTAACAAACAAAGACAGAAACAAATAGCAATATTTCAAGAGACATAATCAACCACTGACTGAGGCAGAAGTTTCTGTCAATTAGACAGTGAAGACTTTATTAAAATAAGTAAGAAAATTGATGCACATATTATTAGGCTCAGTATAGCAACTGTTATGGCCAGATGAAAGGATCATAAATCCACCATCTAATTTTAACATCTATGAAATAAAAGCTTTCAATGTGAGTCTTGACAATTAGCAAGTTACACCTAACCTCTCCCATCACTGAAGATCCCTGCAAATGTCTCTGGAGGGTTCCTAGGACTCTGTGGTTTTGGTTAGGAGGTGAGACGTGACAGGGCTGCTGTGGAAGGGTTAACCTTTCCCTGGCCCTGTGAAGCCCTTTACAGGTTCAAATGAGTTATGAGGCATTGCGAATTCCTATTTTCTGTTTGTGTTTCATACAACCCAGCTTGGCTTGGCATACTGCCCAAACCCCTCCATATTCTCCTGTAAGCCCTGGTGAAGTCTCCTGCAAGCAACACACACTCAACAGGCATAAGCCCACGTGGGATTCAAAATGGATCCTGCTCCTCCTCCTCCCCAGCTCCAAGTAATTCTCCTTGCCAAAGCCTGGACTGTCCTGTACCAGCAGCCAGAAGCTTATGAGGTCCAGCTCCTCTTCTATTGAAGGACACAGGTTCTCTCCTTCTCAGACTGTCATGTGGAGCAATTCTCCCAGGTAACTAAACCAGAAACAAGTCCATCTCAAATGAGAAGCACTCTGGTTTTACCTCTTAGAAAGCAGGCTGAATGTTTGTCTTTGGCTCAGCCATTTACACATGACGCTGGGGGTTTGAGGAAATAAACTTTCCTAGATGGTAAGCAAAGGAAATGGGAACCAAGCTTCTGGGATGGTGCCTGGGGGCTTGGCCAGACCTGCAAATGACAAATAAGTCAACATACCCAAGCATTATACTCGCTGGGGCTGCACACACAGGTACACCCAGCATGTGTACAACAGCAGGGAGCCCATTTCCACTGAGACTGGGAAGACTGGGAGATGCTGCCAAAGTCATGGAGGGTTTTGACACTTCAGCTTGTGCTCAGCGGCACAGCAAGCCTCAGGATGGGCAGCCCAAGTCCAGGGCTCCAGTCTGCTTGAGAAGGTCAAATGCCAGCGAAGGTCCAGATAGCCCTTCCTGGGGCCAGTGCCAGGACAAGGGAGAACTGAAGGCTCCCAGAATCAGTGCCATTTAATAAAAAGTGCTATCCCCTGTTTGGTTTGTTTACTATGGACACAGCCATCTTACATTAGATGCTAGTCCATGTAAGTTTGGAGTAAGGAGTCAGTGGAATGGCTGCTTTAGCCTAAGTACAGATGTACTGAAGTGCAAACCTCTTGTCTTCTTCAGTTAGGAACTATTTAAAGTACACAATAACTACTCCTTAAGTCATTTTCTGAAATGTAGAAATCAGATCCAAAATCCTATGTGAAATCCAAGGCATTTGGTATGCAAAGGCAGGGACTCAGAAGTCCGATGTGAGAGTTAAACTGAGTCTGGTTCTCTGCACTTCAATAGCTCAGTGTTCCCATCCTGTTTTTTCTCTTCCCACTTCTCCAAAGGGATGGATTAGCACTGGAGGGAGGGAGGGAACCAGGGTGGCAAAATGAACACAGATGTTTTCTAACACATTGCAGATGCTGAAAAGTGTCCTGAAAATAAGCTGGAATGGTAAGTGATGGATCCATCTCGATGGGTAAAGATCACTCAGAAGGGAGTGCCCATCAGAGCAGTGTGTATATATATATATATATATATAAGTATATATATATATCACACACACACATATATGTGTATGACTGCCCAGTGAATGACAGTCCCAAACATTTTTAATTCCTGTCTCAACTCCCCCATTTTGTAAAATGAAGGGAAAATGTCCAGAAATGTAATCGGTTTTAACAACTGTGTAGGATGTTGAAAACACTAAGTTTTGTCCCAAATACTGCAATTAGACAACCTGAAGTACAGCATTTCCCAATGGCTAATTACCTGATTTCATGCTTGAACCCTGTCATTTTACTATAGGGCATGGTGGAGAAAGAGAGGGAAGGAAGGGGAAGAGCACTGTGTTCAGTGTTGGACAGCAATGAACAAACAGGTCAGGGTTCAGGTTGCATGTCACAATCTTTTGATACGTACCTGGAGCATGACATTACTGTAAAACAGAAAATAACTCTGTGAGTAAAGGGATTAGGATGCCAAAATGGTTGAATACCAAGATGGAAAACATTTGTGGCTAATATTATCTTGGGTGTGAATATTGCGATGACTGGCAAATCTTATTCATTCAGTAAATCTTGTTAAGAATAAATATATGAAGGTATACAAATGAAAGGTAGTTTTCAAACAAAGGCATTTTTCTGTCTCCTACAAAATAACTACAACACTGGATGGATGTAGGGACTGTGAACTCAGGCTGGAAAGTGAATTAATCAAGGAATAAGACTCTGGCAGGTCTTTCCCATGTACGTCACTGCACACAAAGACTCCAGGATCAGACAACACACCTCCCAGTCCTCTGCAGATCCCTCCACAGGGCCTGGGACAGGCACATCCAACCACCAGCAGCCATCAGACACACACAGCCGGGAAGGGCTGAGACCTGCCCTGCCAGGTAGGTTTGGCAGCACAGTGCTATGTGGCAAACTCAGGCAGAAACACCTGCAACACAAGCGAAAACGGTGACTGCTGCTCAGAGGTCAAAATATAAATCCAGTATGAAAATAGTGACAGCTGTCAATTTTTGTTATTTTCTATAAAGACATTGATTTCATCTTGGCAGTGTACTGGAATTTCACTGAATTCTTCTGTCCTCAAAATATGGCACAGAATGGGTCACTATGAGATGTGTTAAAATAAATTTTAACAATAAATGTAAATGTATGCCTTCAGAAACTTCACTCTGAGCCAGAGGGCAAATTACACACACTTTCAATATACAAGCTAAATGGACTCTCTCAATAGTCTCCATGATATTTGATAACTGGATGGATGGCCCTATCCCAATAGTTACAGTCAACAGTTTGATGCTAAAGTGGAAACCTTGAACCAATGGTGTCCCCAAGGACCTGGGACCAATACTGTTTAGTATCTTCATCAATGGTACAGATTGTGGGACTGAGTGCACTCTCTGCAAGCTTGCAGATGACACCAAGTCAAGTGGTTGATAGGCTGGGGGGAAGGGATGCCATCCAAGAAGGACCTTGACAGGATTGAGGAGTGGAACTGTGTGAAACTCATGAAATTCAACAAGGTGAAGTGCAGGTCCTGCACATGGGTCAAGGCAATCACCAGGATCAGTATAGGCTGGGGAATGAAGAGGCTGAGAGCAGTCCTGTAGCAAAAATCTTGGGGATACAGGCAGACAAAAAATTGCGCATGAGCTACCACTGTGCACTTGCAGCCCAGAAAGCCAAACATCTCCTGGGCTGCATCCAAAGCAGCTTTGGCAGCAGGATGAGGGAGGGGATTCTGCCCCTTTGCTCCACTCTGGCGAGACCCCACCTGGAGTCCTGCATCCAGCTCTGGGGTGCCCAGCACAGGAAGGACATGGACCTGTTGGAGGAAGTCCAGAAGAGGCCATGAAGATATCAAAGGGATGAAGCACCTCTCCTACAAAGACAGGCTGAGAGAGCTGTGGTTGTTCAGCCTGGAGAAGAGAAGGCTCTGGAAAGACTTTCTGGTAGCTTTTAAACTCAGGATACTGAGGGAGATGGTGGAAGAGTTCACCAAGCCACTCTATGATTTATAATCAGTCCTGGTTAATTAGAGAGGTCCCAGGTGACTGGAGGTTTGACAATGTGATGGCCATCCACAAGAAAGGTCCGAAGAAAGATCCGGGGAACCACAGGCCTGTCAGCTGGACCTCAGTGCCCGAAAAGGTTATAAAACAGATTATCCTGAGTGTGAACACATGGCACGTACAGGACAACAAGGAGATTAGTCCCAGCCAGGACGGGTTCATAAAAGGCAGGTCCTGCTGGACCAACCTGATCTCCTTTTATGACCAGCTGACCTACCTAGAGGATGGGGAAAAGGCTCTGGGTGTTGGATATGGGCCAGGGCAGTGACTGTTTCCCTGCACTCGTCACTGGTGAGGCCACACCTCAACTGCTGTGTCCAGTTCTGGGCCCCTCACTGCAAGAAAGACCCTGAGGTGCTGGAGTGAGTCCAGAGATGGGCAACAGAGCTGGTGAAGGTTCTACAGCACAAGCCCTATGAAGAGAAGCTGAGGGAGCTGGGGTTGTTTAAACCTGGAGAAAAGGAGGCTCAGGGGGAACTTTATCACTCTACAGTTCCCTGAAAGGAAGCTGCAGCCAGGTGGGGATCAGCCCCTTCGCCCAGGTCAGTAATGGGATGAGAGGAAACGGCCTCAAGCTGTGCCAGAGGAAGTTCAGGTTGGACATCGGGAAGAATTTCTTCAGTGAAAGGGTGGTTAAGACTTGGAATAGGCTGACCAGGGAAGAGGTGGAATCACCATCCCAGGAAGTGTTCAAGAAATTACTGGACATGGCACTCCGTGCTATGGTTTAGTTGACAAGGTGATGTTTGGTCAATGGTTGGACTCGATGATCTTGGAAGTCTTTTCCAACCTTAATGATTCTGTGATTCTGTGATTGCAAGTATACAAAGGCGGCTTATAAGAAAGGTGGAGAGACAGTTTTTACCAGAGCCTGCAGTGACAGGACAAGGGGCAACAGTTTTAAACTAAAAGAGGGCAGGTTTAAACTGGACATTAGGAAGAAATTCTTTACTATGAGGGTAGTGAGACACAGGAACAGGTCGCCTGTAGAAGCTGTGGATGCACCAAACCTGGAAGTGTTCAAGGCCAAGTTGCATGGGACCAGAAGCAACCTGGTCTAGTGGAAGGTGTACCTGCCCATGGCAGGGGGGTTGGAAATGGATGATGTTTAAGGCCCCTTTCAACCCACACCAGTCTATCCTTGTACAAAATATCCTAAAATGATTCTAAAATAATACCTCCCATGCAAAAAAGAGACTCATCCTGAGGCAACAGCTTCCACCCTTTTCTTATATGTACTCGTTGACAAATTCATTTGTCAGGCTACTTAGGTGCTCCTTCTCTGCAGTAAAACAATAAATAAAAATTAAAATGCTCACGCTTCAGGAAAGGGTGCCAAACAAGAATAGTAAAAATAAATGTGCAGAGTGCTGGCAGTCTTAGGAGATAAAACCAGTTTACATTTTATTAAGCCTACATTAATGTTTTGTTTTCTTAATTTTGCACAATCATGAGGAGCAAGAATGCTAAGTATGAAAGCTCTAATTGTGGAACCTCCATTCAAATAAAAATGTATCTGAGAAAAAATTCTGATGAGCAGAGTGAAATAAAAACAGTTAGAGCTAAAGCAAGGTAATAAATAATAAAAACATTCATGCATTTAACAATAGCTTTATTTACAGCATAGAAGAAGATATTATTTTTACAAAAGCAACTGAAAATAAAGTTTGATTCACTAAATGAAGGTTAGATGTACTAAAGAAGGTTATGTTAATCATAAAACAATTCCTGAGGGCACAGTAAAATGACTGTTAAGTATGTAATAGATTTACTTAAAAATCCCAGAAGAATCATTCTGTCTCCCCAGAGGACGGCTTCCAGATCTCTCAGAGATACAGGCTGACAGAACCCAGGGGTGGATCACAAAACAAAGCACACTGGGCTCTACCCTCTGCGAGAGGGATGGAGGCCTAAGGATGCATGATCCAGAGGAAGGACACATCACACTCCCCATACTCACTATTTTACGAGGTGCAGCATCTTCTATATTTGCAACACCTGAGCACACCTTACCTGTGGAGCTGTTAGGGGCCAAGGTCCTACTGTAATACCTCACACCCCTCTTTGGATACACAGATGTCCCTTTGCTAAGAATGCCAAGTAAATTGCTCAGAGACATCACAGGATGGTTGCCCAGAGACTCAAAGGAAGATGTTAGCTGGAAGCGACATATGGACTCTGAGCTGACCAGTGCAACTCAGGAGTGATACCCTTTGGATACAAGAGGCAGATCGATGAAAATGGCACCCTGGCATACAGCAGCCATCAAGAAAGTACACGGCATGCTAGAATTTCCTGATGACAATGTCATTATGCCCCACCACAAACCAATGGCTTTCCCATATCTTGAAATGTGTACGCAATTCTGCTTCTTCCATAGGAACTAGAAGGGGCAATGAAGAGGCACGACTGAGTGGGTTAGACATCTCTGTCGAGAGAAAACATTATTGAAGTGGGGATGTGATTGGGGACTGTAAAACTGCATGTGAAAAATAGAAGTTGGGTAGGAAATAATTTTTCAGTGTCATTTCAGCACAAAAACTGATGACCATCAAACAACACTACAAAGAAACACGTTCAAAACCAACTAAACAGAAAGAATAGTTCTTGGAAAAGGTGGCTGCAGAATTTCCATTCAAAGGGCTAGAAGGTTCTATGTGTTTGATGGGAGATTGGAGAATTTCATTCAAGTGAGTATCACTGGCACTTTCTGGATAGCTGGACCACATCTGGCTATGGCAGGTCCTCCACTGAAAACAGCTGGGAGCTGTAGGAGTATCAGAGGAAAATAGCACAGGATTAGATTAGATTAGATTAGATTAGATTAGATTAGATTAGATTAGATTAGATTAGAAAATTACAGTATTAGATTAACAGTTGGACACAATCATCTTGGAGATCTTTTCCAAACTAAATGATTCTCTGACTTTGCAGCCACTGACCTAAGGGACACCCTTCAGATTCTGTTTCTAGGGATTCATGACTGAACGCAAAGACAACATGAGAGCTATGAGTGCCAAGGGCAAGTATCTGAACAGGATGAAGATGGACAGACACACCCAGAACTAAAGGAGTAAGGTGGGGCCAGGGAGATGGGCACAGGAACAATCGTACAGCAGACTTGAGACACTGGCAAACTTTGAGTCACTCCTGGGCTTGGGATCACACAGCTTTTCCTTGGTCTACAGGACTGGCCAAGTGGGGCAATCCTACCCGCACTCCTGGGGCTGAAAGAATGAAAACCCAATGGTGTGCCCATGAAGATTTGCCTTGGAATACACTGCTGGAGGTCTTCACTCGAATGCCCTGTTCACAGCAAATTGCAAAGCTAGATGAGGTTGTCACAAGCACCTCAGAGAATTGAGCATCTCCAGCCTCCCTGGGAACCTGTGCCAGTGCTGAACCCCTGGGAGGACGAAGAGCTTTTGTCTTACATACTTCACCAAGTTCATGGTGATTTTAGTCCTCATGATTTTATGAAATCAGAAAACAGAGGTTTATGGCTAAATCAAGGTCTTCCTGGTCATGACACAGTGAAGGATTAGAAGCCACAAGTGTTCCAAATTCTCCCTGATACCAAGAGAATTCAAAGCAGGCAATCTATGCTGAAGTGCTACCATCTATAGCTATATATAACCTGCCTTACCAGCCACAGACACAGGTCTCTGCCTCTCAAGTAGGCACCCACTCAAGAGCCCAGAGACTGAGCCCAAACCAGGCTCAGACTGCACTGTCAGGAGAAAAGGCACCAGAGGAACGGGAACAATTGCCTGAGATACTTTTAATGCCTTGGGTAATCTCTGCAAAGCAGCATGAGCCAACCTGTGGGATAAAGCTTGGTGCACAGGTGCACAGCTATGGCACAAGCATGACCTGTCCTAGAAAAAAGACATCATGCCTGGATCCACTGTCACAAAGTGAGGCCCCACCAGAGAGAGGCAATGGCAGCCAAATGTGGAGTACCACTGGTAGCTGGTGAAGGCATCAACTGAACAAAGTCTTCAGAAACCTGAATAAAGTGTGCAGGTGAGGCAGGTGGGATGGGAAATGATGGCATGGAAACTCTGCCACAGACTGGTTGGTGTTGCTGCTGCAACGGGGTTGTGCAGACAGACAAGTGTCTTAAATATCGAAGATTTTTACATCAAGAACAGAAGAACATAGAATGCTTTCAAGGATGAAAATCCAAGGATAGACAGAAGACCAGAAAAGACCTTGTAATTAGTGGCTGGAACATGAGTTCTCAGCAGAAGACTTCTAAGAAGGCTTTTCCTGAATGAGTGAAATCCACTGGTGCACAGAGAAAGGAGTATTCTTCAGGAGCAGGAAAAGAGGATTGATTTTTACCTGACTATACATACAATTGGTGGGGCAATTATGGGAGTGGCGCATGCCATTTTTACCTGTGTACTCCAGAAAGGATGCTGACAAATTGAGAAATGTGATAAACTCCTCCCCCTTACAGCCTTAAGCTGAATAAATATAGCTTAGCTGAGAAAATGTTAAAAGGAGACTTGAAGATGGCCTATGAGCACTACAAAGGGAGATTTCTGACAGCTCTTTAACCTACGTAACAAAGACCCCCATATCCAATGGATCTAGCTAAAGCTAGACAAATCCAACACAGGAGTAGTGCAAAATTTGAAAAGCGGGAGAAATCAATCACTTGAAAGACTTGCATAGGGATGTAGCCTATCACTGAAAATCTTTTAAGAGTTTTCTTTTATTTTATTGTAAAATAAATACTCTTAATATTTTCTGCACAGACCAGCCAGTTGATCAGAACAGGGTTTTTCAACGGTAAACTCATTAGTAGTCATAGAATTTGGCCAAAAGGTGATGGTGTCTACCTCTGGGTGAAAATAGACCTTGAAAGCAATAGTCTAGCAATGTATGAGGAAAGCCTGATGAATAACCATGATTGGATAAACCATTCTTCATGGAGGGTGGGCCCTCTTTATGTGTCTGGCAAACTCTGAATAATTCTGAGGTAAATAATTTCATCTGTTGCACTGCCTGGAAGAAAAAAAAACCAGCAGTATATCCAAAATACTGTGCTGTAGATACACTTTATATCCAATACACTCTGCTATATATATCAAAATAAAATTTAATAACTATATAACATTATATTTTATATAGGATATATTATATTATACAAACTATCATATATATTGTGAGATACACACACACCTAAATATATATATACACACACAGTAAATCCAATTCACTGCCCAAACAGATGAAGGTTGTTCAAATGCAACCTTCACTTAAGTGATCTATAGCGCAGAGAGACCTTGTGGAAGAAACAGGCTATCACCAAGTGCACTGTACAACAGGGAAGTACAAGACTAAAATTTTCCAGCTAAACTATCTGTGATGAAGAATGTCACCAGGGCAAGAGACGTGCAGTAAGATTGAGAGTAACAAGGTCCCCTTCTTCTGCAAAGCCCAGACAGACCATCATTGGCTGGAATTGCCTAGAGAAGATATTGCAGTTAGCCTTTGGTTTGTAGGTGAAAATACGGCCACAACAATCAATCAAACATTGATATTTTAACAGGAGGAGACAACAACAAATCAGTGTTTGCTGCCACAACACACACAGAAAACAGACGGTCAGAAACTTCTGCAGGAGGGTTATCAGAGCTGGAAGCAAGGCAATGCTTCTGAAGGGATTGCTTCCTCACGAAGCTGACTTCTGTTGAACTTAAAACATGGCCAAATCCTTATCCCCAAACATTCGAAGCCCAAACCGCCAGCCAGACTAAGGCAGAGAGGTGAAGCTCAAGCCACTTGAACTGGAAACATCTCCCCTTCTGTTTCATCATTCTCCATACACACCTCACTGAGAACATGGGCTGTGGGCCCATGACTGCCCAACACGTGACTGGAAGGATGGAAAGATTCTCCAGTGCTCATCTCAATGTGACAAAGAGCAGTGGGACATGTACCTGGCCAGCCTGGCAATACCTGCTTTGGGCACTGCTGCAGCCTCAGCAGGCCAGGGAAGGCACTGAGAAGGAGCATCTCATACTCATGTTAAACCATCCGCTGTGACCAGACTCCAGCAGGGATCACAGGAATTAATTCTGCAGAGAATACCTATCCTAGGTGTGCTCACTTGGTTAAGAGCATGACTTTTTCAGAGATGCCTCCACTTTTGTACAGTCAGAACTTTTGCTGCCTTCTCCTTCAGCCTTTAAGAAGTTTGAAAAGCATTGCTATTTTGTACTTCACTAGACGCAGTCTTCAAGAAGTACAGATGGAAGAGATGGAGTGATAAATGCAAGAAATATATTTAATACTTCCAAAGCATCTCCTAATGGAGGAAGAATGAGACCAGAAAATCCAATTAAGGCAAGAAAATAGTTTATTTGCCCAAAAGAGAATGGGAGAAAGGAATGATCTGGGGAAGATGAAGTCTGACAGAAGAGAAAACCAGGTTCTCAGAAGAAAAGTCATTACATGAGGAGGAATAATATAAGATGGTTAAACATTCCAGTAGGTATTTAAGGAGGGGCACAGCTGAACACGTGCACAGACCAATTCCAGAGACTGCATTTGCAAACGTATTACACCTCAGATCTGGTAAATAAATAAACCGTCCCTACACAGGTGTGTATTCCACATGGACTGCTCCTCTCAACTCCACCTCCATCCCCAAGAAAAACACTGCTGAACATGAAAGAGCTCCAGGACAAACTGGGAAGGTGTACAAGGAGTGACATGGGCTGAACTTTGGGAAGAGAAAAACCTGCCTGATACATTTCACCCGCAAATAAAACCAGGATGGAATATCTCAGTTGCTAGGGACCTACAATGACCATCTAGTCCGACTGGACTAGATGCTCTTCCTCCTCTTTACGAACAATACAGATCAGGTTGCTTTTAGTACAGCAATCTCACCACGCTACAGAATCATAGTTCCTTGCATGACCGTTACCATTTTGTATTATCAAGTACACCCAAAAGAAATGTCATTGTAATTCCTTGTTCAGGCAAACCTAAAGGTGAGAATGCAAGAACCACTCAGAGGTATCCAAGGGGTACAAACCCAGGGGAGGAGGTAAATGCATATGAAGAGAGGTAAAGGCAGGTCACTGCAGCAGGTTAAACCTGTTAATCTTGTTCATTAGGATTCACTGCACATTTAATTTTCAAATGTTTGGAGGGTTTTTATAATTTCCAGCAAGAACCATACTACAAGTTCACTGCTCGGCCACACTTGAAAAGCTCTATCGTGAATCATAAGTGGAAAAGTCTGGTTTGAAAGATCAGGTCATTCCTACGAAGCTGGGTAAATACACAAATGATTGGTTGTGCCATCACCAGTAACAGACACAAAACAACACAAAGTAACATTAACAGCTTGGCCGAGAAACAGGGCAAAAAAGAAAGAAAATCATTTAGAATGAACAATTTGATCATTCACATTTACAAGTGTCCCAACCACGGGTAATGACCGTGGAGCTCCAGCCCCCCAGGAATGTGTGTGCAGCACATCAGTGATGCACAACACCCTAGGGCTTAGAAGAAAAGAGAGTCCAGCTTTCAACTCAGACAACTGTGGGATTCTCTAGGGGGAAGTCAAGGCTGAACTCTGCAGCTTTAGGCAGCACACACCGGAAGGGTGTGTAACCATGCTCCAGCACTCAGGTGGACACGAAACGAATGGCATTTCCAACTCCTCCTCCGCTCTCCTGCTACCTTAGGATAATAGCCCACTACTTTCTCCTCGTTTTTTTTTAATGCTGGAAAGCGTAGTGGCTTCCATACAATCGACCCAGTACAACCAGAGATAATGACAACAGATTTGGGTGCCGAGCTCGGTAAGGACCTCAAGACACAGCCCTGCAAAAAACAGACCCTGCAGACAAAAGCCATACAAATTCTTACAGTAGCCATCCGGGCAAATGAATATTCGGCTGCGGAACTCAAGGCAGCCACGGCACTGAGGCAAACGCAAGGAAAGACACTGCCCATCTGGAAAGCAACTTCGGGATCGTACAATAGCTATCAAGGCAGAACTCCGCGGCAAGCAAAGGCAGCGTGCAAAGTAATGCCACGGTGACCAAATGGCTGCCACTTCAACAGCACAGCCGCCACTCGGCGAAATACAGCCGGCAATTCGCTGGGCAATAGCAGCCGAGCCGGCCACAGGCCAGCACAAGCTAGCAGGGCAGAACCGCCACCGGCTCCATGGCATAGCCAAAAGGGCAGTGCGGGAAACACAGATGCCACTTCTTCAAAAACCCCGAAGAGCAAATGGACAACCAGCCGGACACACCGAGGGATCCCGGCCGGTTCAACGGGAGCGCAGCCACCACCCTGATGCCACCCAGCCGTGCGGGATCCCGCCAGCGCCCCGGTCCCCAGGCGGCACCCTGGCCTGTCAGAGGAGGGGGCAGCGGGAGGGGGAGAATCCCACCCGTGCCCGCTGCAGCCACGGCGGGGGACCCGACACCCTTCTCGGTGCCCCGATGGAAACGTTATTCCCAGCTCCTCCTGCCCGCTCCCCGGCCGCACCTGGGGAAGCAGGGACAATACGAGCCCCCCCCTCGAAGGCAGGCAGGCAGGCAGAGCGGGAGCTGGCCCCCCTTCAGCATTGTGCCGCCTTCCTCCCCGCACGGCGCCGGGCCGCAAACTCCCAACTCCCGCCCGCCCGCGGCCCCCC
>VZRO01006807.1:716597-759048 GCA_013397915.1 Daphoenositta chrysoptera | reverse complement strand
TGCGGGATCCGGCTGGCGCGGGCCTCGCCCGAGCGGCGCCACATCGGCCCCCCTGCCGCCTCCCGCGGCCGCACGGTGCGGGGGAGCGGCGGGGCTCAGCCACAGAAACATCCCCCCACTGCTATTCAGAAACGCGGCTGCCTCCCCTCGCTGGCCAAGTTCATGGCGTCGATGGCCATTTTGGAAAAGCTGCTGTCGGAGGAAAGGCTTTGGGGAGGAAGGGGGGAGCCCGCCGGCTCTGTCACCCGGCCAGCCCGCCAAGGGGCTAATCCAGCTCCAGCCGCTGCCTGCCGCTGGAACACGGCCAGCGGGAGCGCGGGGCTGGGGGCCGAGGAGATGCCACAAGTGCTGCCCTTCCTTCCCCGTGTAGCTGCAGAAGGCACGGCAGTCGTGGGGCAAACCTGGAGCTGCGTCTCGCGGACATGAGCACAGCTGTATGTTTAATTAAGGGAGCTTTCGTGTGCAGATGGGCAAGTTTCACTCTGATGGCCTTCAAGCATAATCCCAAAATATTTCCTCGGCAGGACGTCTCAGTGAGCAGGCTGGATGGCGTGCTCTCCACAGGCTTTTATTCAGCAATTCTCATTGTCCGTTACATGGCTCCGAGCACTATTTACTGTATGGCATCCAAACTCGGCGCTGAATACAGATGTATTCGTCTCTTCGTGGGGGTTTCAGCAGTGCTATTCACCCCAATGCTTTAAAAATAATTAATAACAATGTCCCTGCAACACTCTTCTAAGCCGATGGCTCCCTATGCAAGTGTTCCACACCCACTTCCCAGGGGTACTGTGCCATTTCAGAGCCTCACTATTTATCCTGGATGCAGAGTTGTTCTTGGTGCCTCTCATTCCCAAGCCAGCCCCACTGGCATGCGGCACCCTGTTGCACAACATCAGCATGCTTCATGTCTCTAGCCTTCATTCATTCTCACATCCACCCTTTCTCCCCAGCCTGCCTCTTTGTCCTGGCCCTCACCAGGAGCCTCTGCCCTGCCAGCAGTAATCCTGAGCTGCTGTTATTCCCTAGGACTCTCTGGATCCCACACCTGGCTTGGGGGATTGAAAAAGCCATGGCTAACATTTGCAAAAGTGCCCACTGGGTTTTGTGTGGTCCATCCAAAACATTTCAGCATATTGTTTTGGAGAGGTGCTGTGTGGAAGAGAACACCCTGTGGATCCCAAGCACAGGGGTAAGCATTATCTGCTTCACAAACTGCCTCACCAAACTGAGCCCCAGACAAGAAGACAGAATATTATTATTGCTGTTGAGGTGGTGGTGTTTGCAGTTGTCACGGCTGCTCCAAACTGTCGCCTTTAGGAGTTGACAGCCGACAGCCTTGCATCCGGAGCTCACAGCACGTGTGACCCTTTAGAGGCCAAAGTGATGATTCATGAAGGAGGAAGATCTTGTCAAGATCCTTGTTCTCTGGATGCTAAACAAAATACCCAGATCCCCAAGGTTTGTGGTTTGAGGAAAAACCTCTGTGGCAGCTACAGCGGTTGGTATTGCCAAGATCTTCTGGATGAGTAACATGTGACACCAAGTTTATTTAACCACAATGTCAAGCCCCAAGTGGTTTTCATGTCATCATCTTCCACAATCAGGTCAGTTGCTTCAGTTCAAAAATTTGACTTAAATGTTAAATTTATTATCAAGATTTTAGTGTCTTTTTTTTTTCAATAAGTGAAGAGGCAGAGACTCCAATACCTTATGAAAATCTTACTAAGTTTTGGTTTAGTTCAAGAAGCCAGCCAAAGGTGGCCTGTGGTCTTAGTTTATGAAGAGACATCAGAGGTAATTGAAAAGAGAAGCAGGACCAGGGCAACCCTTCCTTTTCCCCACTCATAAATGATCATAGCCAAATTGCTGCTAGGCCGAACCACACTCTGCTCTGTTTCAGGGTGGTAAGCACAGGTGGAAAATAGACAGGAGAACCATGAGTGGTTGTGTGTGCTCGTGCAGTGAGACCAAGGTGGACTGGCTGCAGAACATGGGAAATAAAATTATCTGACCTTTGAAATCAACAAATTGAACGCCTTGAGCAAACCAAGAGCTGTGTCTCTTCAGGATGGATGTATGACCTGGGGAGTTTGTGAGCCAGCTGGGAGGCTCGGCAAGCAGATACCAAACTTGCTGGAGTGTAGCTGGTCCTCCCTCGGATTAGGGAGATAAGACACACCGCCTCGAGATCTCTCCAGCCACATCATCCCACTGCTTTCCAGTTCCACCTGGGGACAAACAGCTGCCTGCAAAACGAGAGGCCCTGGCTGGGATATAGCCTTCTTAGGGAAATACAGCACAAGAGAGGTGCTGATAGTCCTGTGGGGGAGGGAATGAGATAAGGGAGGTGCTGGAGATCGTGGCATACAAGGGGAGGCTGAAAAAGCTGTTTGTTTCAGCCTGGAGTAGAAAAAAGTTAGGAGATAACCAATTACACTCTTCAGCTTTTTTTTTTTCTTTGGTGTGGAGGGGTACAGAGAAGGCAGAGCCAAGTTCTTCTGACAGATACTCTGTGAAATTTGCAAGAAGGGAAATTGTGACTAGATAAAGGGAAAACCTCCTTCATAAAGGTAGTTCAGCACTGACACAGGTTTCAGTAGGGGCTGGGGAATCTCCTCACCTTGAGATAGTCAGAAAGTGCCTGGCCAAAGCCCCAAGCAGCTTCATCTATGTCTGGAGCTAGCCCTGCTGTTAGCAGGGGTTTGAAGTCTAGACCTCCAAACATCTCATCTCAGTCTTCATGTGAAACTCTGACTCTAAAAACATATAGAGCCCCATTTCCCTTTTGACACACAGCACATAGTAGTCTCCTTGACGGAAGGATTATGGAAGCAAGTTGTAGCTGCTTCCACACCGAGATATGCAATGCTCTAGTACGCTGATCTCTGCCTAGAGAGAGAGCTTCATAATGTCCTCCTGACAACCTGTCCAAGCTGTCTGTAGTTAGTCTTCCAGCAGCAGAGCCAAATACTCTTCTTTTGATTAAGTTGCTCAGCACCTCATAGGAATTACCCAGCACCCAAATTTTTGGACTTCCTGTCAGATGTTCATCAAGACAGTGTCCCTGAGAGCCTCCTATATTAAAGATACTGGTTTCCCAAGGTTGGACAACATCCCATTGTTCTTAAGACAGACAAGAACGTACTAGAGAAATTCGGTAGCTCTTCATCATTAAGGCTTTCCTCTGCACTCTGCAACAAGCCTAATTCAATGACATCTCCCCTTCCAGCTCATTTATGGGTGCACAAATGTATTTAGAAAAAAAAAAAAAATTTTTCAAGCTTGGAGGGGAGGGGTGGGGGAGAGGGAGCATCTAATGTTAAATTATCCCTTTAACAGCTGAACGTTACTTTGAAAATGTAATCTAAACAGCGTATGATTTGAGAGGTAAAAGAAAGCAAATCCAACAAATGTTCCCATTCGCAGATAGAGTCACATTGCCAGCCCATCCCCGTGCTGTTACTCATACTCTGACTGCATTCACATTACAGCACAGCAATCAGCTTGTACAACGGGAGCCCTCAGGTGCGGGAATAGCCGAGTGCTTGGGCATTTCTACCACAAACTAAAACCAAATCTCTGCCACTGAGCCAAAGGGAAAGCAGCATATGCATCTTAGGATGCACCGGCTGAGGACAAGTATTTGCAGTGACCCAAGCAAACATGCCAGCATCACGTAGTCCTTCTGTACATCGTGCCAGCAGTGACGAGCTCTTTTGATTTAGAAAAGGCACCAAGGTGAGGTACTGCTATGGCGGGATGTGTCCCCATCCCCTCAGGGCTTTCACGATGTGTTCCTAAGCTCTCAGGGCTTTCTCGCACCTTCCCTGACACAGGGACGTAGTGATGCCTCAGTGGCAGAAACTCTTCCCTGACAAATTCTTCCCACAGTGCAGGAACATGTACACCACTTCCCTGCTGTTGCAGCCTTGCTGCATTTAAATGGGCAACGCCAACTACCTCGGGCACTTAATTGCCTTCCTTGCACAGAAGAAGACAAATGGGAGGGGAGGGGGGGAAGGGGAGATGCTCTTGGGAATATGAAAGGTAACAAAGTTTTTTTTTTTCCAAAAAACCTGCCCCGATTGCTAAGCAGTAGCCACACTGTTCACAAAATCCCAGTATCCAAAACAAAGGAGCAGTGAGGTGTACAACGGAAAAGACAGCCCACTGCCTGTACCCAAAATTCACATTCCTTCAGGAAAACAGCGCCGTCACGCACGCAGCCGCTTTTGCGGGAGACGTGACTGTGGGGAAGGGCTGGGGGGGCTCCCAGGACCCCGCGGGGTGCCGGGTGCCGCCTAGGGGGACGCGGAGGCGGGGGAAGATGGAGCAGAGCGTTCCCGGACTACAGCTCCCAGAGAGCATGGGCGAGAGCCGGCCTGCAGCCGGGGCACAAGCTATTCCCTGCCACTGAGATGAGTGTTGTGTGCACTGGTGATGCCCTGGAAACCAATCCTGTCTCTACCCTCGCATTTTCCCTCCCACCCTCTTCTCAGTTCTGGGCATGTGTGCCAAAGTCTTTGTCTTCCCTTCTTGGACTTAGTCCTTAATCTGTGCTATTTAGTAAAGGATCAGCAGTGAGATGCCAGTGTTTTAAAGTTTTGTCTTTGGATTTTAAAGTCTGCATTAGGATATAGTCAAGGGGGGTTGGGACTTCCTGAGCAACCTCAGTCTTTACCCTTGTCGTTGCTCATCACAAATGACAAAAGTTAAGCAAGGCTCTGGAAACTTTCTGTAGGGAAGTGGGGCAGGAGCTGAGTGTGCCCAAGAACATAGTAGGGCTACTGACATGAATATAATGGTGGGCAAGGTGGTTTTATCATTTATTCTTCAGTTGGATTTCTTGCAGTAGCACCCCCAGCCTCCCTTCTTCCTTGGAGTCAGTCCAGAGCTAAGCTGTTTGTTGAGCAAGTGCTGGGGTTTGCTGGCACCCAGCCTGCTGGGGCACCGGCAGGAGCAAGGGCGGCTTTCCCCAAATACTGCTGAGTTGCCCCTGTGAAACCAGATGGAGCTGAGAGAGACTAACACCCCACCTGCGCCTCCTGTCACTACTCTACAAGCCCCTTTTGGAGGAGGACAATCAGCTTTTTCTCTCTCAAAGACTTGCCATTTTTGTCTACCATCACCTGAGTCCAGCAGACAGATGGCTGGGGGGCCACCCTGAGGTCTTTACATCAGTGGAAAGCACGATTAAAATCCCTACAGAGCAGATGCAACATGGTTTGGTGGAGATGACAGGGGCAAGCCATCCCACATGCCTTCCCTTTGGTGTTTCCCAACTGGTGGCAAACAGAGTAGTCTGGCTGTGGGACAAAGCTGTGAAAGCAGGTGAGGGTACCTGGGCCTTTTCTTCCCCATGCCAGTCCCCTCTGCTTTTTTATTGTTACCTTTCTGTGTGAGTATCTCCTGCTATGATGGCAAAACATCCCCATTTCCTAAACACTGGCATCTAGAGATAAACATCAGGCCAAGTCAGGCAACTCAGGTGTGAAATACATTTTAATAGAGTTTAGGGATCTGTAGTTTGTTGCTCAGCTGAGCATGGGCTGTCCAGAAGGTGAAGCAGACATCATGGGCGGAGGGGAGGGTGAAGGGGTGCAAGAGGGAAGGGAACAGAGAGAAAAAGGTCACAAGAAGCAAATGAGAGCATGGGTTTGTTCATGGATGTGCTTTAATATATTGCCCCACAGTACTATGTGCTGAGCCAGAGACTGACATAACGCACACGCACACACACGCACACCCAGTGTGGGACAGCAGTGCACTTCAACGCTAAGCTGCTGGCAAGCACAGCCCAACACAGCACAGCCCAACATGACACTGCCGGGGCGGAGGCGAGGGACGCGCGGGTCCCACCAGGGCTCGGTGCAGACACATGCCTGGGGCACAGGGACGCCGTAGGCCAGGACACGTACACACACCTACACACATGCACATCGAGAGCGAGCCGCTGGCAACACTCGGCTGGACACAGCTACGGGTGCAGCAGTGTCCGAGCACACTGGCCGACGCACAGATGGCCACCACACATGCTTCAGCGTATGAGGGAACACACCGGGCAGATGCTCCTGTGGTCTGACACGTGAGCAGAGTGGCCCAGGCGTGGCCCTGCACAAACAACAGAGACACACAATGCCTAGATCCAGGAATGCTTATGACCCCACAGCAAGGGACAGGGTGTAGGCCGCTCACTCATCCTTCACCTGGGTACATCTAGCCGGGGACGCCTGAACTTGAGGGGTTTCGAGGTGAGAGGAAACCGGGTGACAGAGTGGGGAGAAAGAGCAAAAAAGGGAGCAGTGGAAGGAAAGGGGGGTTCAGAGTCTGTGAGGTGGGAAAGAGCAGCAGGGTGGCTGTGCCCTGGGGACAATGTTCAAAGAACACTTGGGTTGCGAAAGTTGTGTCCGGCGAAGCGTGCTTCATCGCCAAGCTCTTCCTCAATCCTGCAGGAGAGAGACAGCACACATCAGGCCCTTGTAGTGAGGGAACATTGGAGGCACCAGGGCGCCAGAGAGGCAGCTCATCAGCAGGAAGCTGACATGTGCCTGAGGAGCTCAGCTCCTGCCAGCTGCTGTGCCTGCAGCGCTGCACCCTCATGCCAAGGAGGAGGAAAGGTGTCTGCCCCAGAGGCCTCCCCGGGATCCTACTGTCATCTCTGTGCCTTGTCTTTGTAACATTTCACCCACGAGCCCCATCTACCCTTGGGCTTTCAGCTTCTCCCACCCAATCGGTCGCTTCCCCGTTCTCTCTTCTGCGTTCCCATCTCTGGAGCCCCTTACCTCATGAGCTGGTTGTATTTAGCCAGGCGTTCAGACCTGCAGGGAGCACCCGTCTTTATCTGTAAAGCATTCCCCAAAGCAAACACTGTGAGACACTGTTATAACTTGTACCAGTTTCCCATGGCAGGGCAGTGAATTCTGTTTTGACACCCCTTTGCTTTCTGCCAGGCCTGTACATGGCCTGGGGTTCACCTACCTGCCCAGTGCACAGTCCTACAACCAGATCAGCAATGAAGGTGTCTTCAGTCTCCCCAGATCGGTGGCTCACCATCACACCCCATCCATTCTCCTGGGCCAACTTACAGCTGCAGGGAGTGAGAAATGCAGTCAGTAGTAGCTCCTACTCCTATAACCACTACCTGCACGTGGTAAGATCCAGGGACCCTCTGCTCCCACTCTCAGCATCCTACACTGTGGTAGAGACACAAGGCCATTGACCCAGTGCATAGTGTGACACCTTGCTGTGGTTCATCATTCACAGGACAACAAGGGCAGTGGGCTAGACTTACGCTTGGATGGCCTCTGTGACAGATCCAATCTGGTTGACTTTGAGCAGGAGGCAGTTGCAGGCTTTCTCTTCAACAGCTCGCTCGATGCGCTTGGGGTTTGTCACTGTCAGGTCATCTCCCACTATCTGAATCCCCACATTGGCAGTGAACTTTGACCAGGCCTCCCAGTCATCTTGGTCAAAGGGATCCTCAATGGAGACCACTGAAAAGACAACAGAAGAGACATGAGTCAAAGCTGCCTCCCTTCCCACCCCAAAAACATGGAGGGTTTGTGCCTGGTCAGTGTGCAGCACCAGTGGTGATTTCTTACTGCCCTGCACAGAAGCTCACCTGGGTAATCACGTACAAAGCTTTGGTAGAGGTCACCCAGCTCATCTCCAGAAATGTAGCGGCTTGGATCATCTGGGGACTTGAAGTCCAGGTCATATTTGCCATCACGGTAGAACTCGGAGGCTGCCACATCCATACCGATGACAATCTTGTCCGTGTAGCCCGCCTTGTCAATAGCTTCCTTGAGCAGCTCCAGAGCTGAGAGGAGAATTGCAGTCAGGAGAGTCAGCCCATGCAGAGAGCTCTGCCTTTTGGTGGGAGCCTCTCCTGGGGAGGTCCCTAGAGCCACTAAGAGTCTGGTGGTGTGATGGAGAGGTAGAAGGGAGCCCAGAACACAACAGGAAAGTGCCAAGGAGCTGGAGAGGCTGTGTCCAAAGGGACAAGGAAGAACTAAAAAGCAATCCCACAGCTCACAGACAAGTTTGTGGAAGACTTTGTAAAAGTGTGCACGTGCATAAAAGGTTTGTATGGAGAGGCTGTGACAGATCAAGGCCACCCCAAGGAGAAGGAGCTTAGAAACATTCCCTAACACAGGAGGTCAATGACACTGAGGCATCATCTTTTGAATCAGTCTGGGGAATGCTGTGAGCTGAGCATAGGAACCCATAGCACTGCAGGCAGAGGTACCCCATCTCTGTAGCGCTCTCACCTTCGCTATTTTCCAGGATGTTGGGGGCAAAGCCTCCCTCATCACCCACATTGGTAGCATCTTTGCCATACTTCTCCTTGATGACACTCTTGAGGTTGTGATAGACTTCAGCCCCGATGCGCATGGCATCGCGGAAGCTTTCGGCGCCCACAGGCAGGATCATGAACTCCTGCATGGCCAGTTTGTTGCCTGCATGGGAACCTCCATTGATGACATTGAAAGCCTGGAAGAGTCCATAAGAGAGTCAGAGCTGAACCGGTCTTGGCACCCCTTAGAGGTGGCTCTCAGATGTGTCACCATGCCCATTCATGCCCCATCTCACAGGATAACATAAGCACATCAGCTACAACCATCAGACCAAAGACACATAAGTCTGGAGTCTTCCTTCCAGTAGTGGCTCAAAGCACATGATTGGAGAGGATTTTCCCACCTGTTTCCCTCTCAGAGATTTCCCAAGCTATGTGTGTTTATCTATGCTGTGTTTATCTGTAGGTGTTTATCAACAATGCTGTAAGTCTCTCTTCCAGGATCTTTTTTCTTGACCCTGAGGAAATTTTAGCAACCACAACACACTTTGTGAAGGAGTTTCTCAAGGCAGCTTCCCCTGGTGTGAAGACCCATATGGCCTTGTTTTGAACTGTGCCCCAGAGGGTTCACATGATGCTCTCTGGTTCTTGGGCTAAGAATGAGATCCTCAATCAGCCCCCACCACAACCTCTGCTGTATCCTCCTCAGGCTCCTTTTTTCCAATTGAAACTTGACAAATCTCGGGCCTTGGTTTGCTTCCCAGACAAGTGCAGTGCACTCAGCTGATGTTTCAGTCCCATATCCCTTCCTTATCTACCTCCCATCACCTTTCAAGTTTCTTTTGGAAACACCACTCTTTTGGAGTTTCTGAAGGTGGGTGTCAAGGACAGAGAATTCTTACTGGCACAGGAAGGATGAGGTCGGAGTTGCCGGCCAGGTCAGCGATGTGCCGGTACAGGGGCACATCCTTCTCTGCAGCTCCTGCCTTGCACACGGCCAGCGAAACTCCCAGGATAGCGTTGGCGCCAAACTTGGCTGTGGGCAAAGGAGGAGATAGACTTTTCAGATGGCAACATCCTGCCCAGTGGGTGCCCTTGCCAGCCTAGCCTTGGGCTCACCACAGCTCGGACAGTGCCCCCCGCTCCAGCCCTGCAGCCTCCCATGCTCGTAACTTCCCAGGCCAAAAAGAGGGATGAATTACATTTGTTCTCTGTGCCATCCATCTCAAGCATCAGATTGTCTATCTTCTCTTGATCCACAACAGAGAGGCCCTGCAAGAAAGAAACAGCTCCTGAGAAGGGGACAATTGGAAGAGCTGCTGGCTCTGGTGTGTAGGAAAGGAGGCGTTGATGGAGAAGCTGGGGGTACAAGGACCATTTCAGCTTGTGGGGGAACATATACACACAAAGCTCTGGAAACTGGTGCCTTGGTATTTAGTCAGGTTAGATAACTACGATGGTGTTGCTGCAGTGCAGTGTAGATGTACCCACGGTGGAGAGGGGGTCAGCTGCAGCACAGGCAAGGCCACATATTGCTGGGGACACAGGACTCCCTTGGGGATTTACGCAGCCTTTTGGCAGCTTCCAGGGTGCTTTGTGGTGCTGTGGCCACACAGAAGCTAGGCAGAACAACAGAAAATGCTCAACCTCAAGCAAGCGAATGTAGACTGGATGGAGTCATCCCCAGCAGTGAGGTGGGGAGCAAGATTAGACCCAACACAGGCAGCCCTCCACCAGGCTGGGTATTTTTCAGGGGTGGAGAGAACTGGGCTCTTGGCCAGAGCCAACCATGGGCTACATGGCTTGTAATATATGGCTTCAGCTCAGCTCTCCTCAAAGCAGGCTCCAGGTCTTCAGGTGTAAACAGGCCGCAGATGTGACACCACTGCTCTGCAAGGCTGTGCCAGACCCTGCACAATACAACCATTGCTCATCACACCAGGATGAGGCCACAGACATGTGGATGTGATTCAGAGCTTGAGGGGGAGCACAGCTGAAAGAGGGAGTGAGCCCTACAGGGAGCACCGGGGGGACTAGTTAGGCTGCACAGATGCTGCGGTGGACCAGGAAGCATTAAATCCTTTCCTCCCAGAGAAAAGATTGCTATGGACACACACAGGCATGGAGGGCAGGAGGGGTGTGCCCAGGTTCACAAAGAGCATTGCTGTGTCTGTTAACCCAGTGAGCTGAAGAGAGGCAGAGACAGAGATGAGGGGGCAGAGACGGACCAGAGTAAGCGTTGGACAAGGGAGAACAAAGAGAAATCCTTACAGAGCCCACGAGAGCTGGGGCGACAGTGCTGTTGATATGATCCACGGCCTGCAGGACCCCTAAAGAAGGGAAGAGGCAAAGAAAGAAAGAGAGAGAGACAGAGTGAGGCAGAGAGAAGAGTGGAAAGAGGGAGGGAGAGGACCAATAAAGAGACTGAGAGAGGGAGACAGTAAGGGAAGATCAAGGCCTGATCTTTCACTTTACGCTAGGTCTGTGCCTCTGTGGTCTCCCTGAGGGCAGTGGGACACATCCATGTCACACTGATGGATGGGCAGTACCCTCCAGCAGAGCCCCACACACAGGCAGCCCCGAGGATGAGCTGTGGAGCAGGCATCTCCCCACCTTTTCCAAGGAAACGTGACTTGTCATTGTCTCGCAGTTCCAGCGCTTCATAGATACCAGTGGACGCTCCGCTGGGGACAGCTGCTCGAAACATGCCTGGGAAACAGCAAAATGAGGTGTGAGACGAGCAGAGAGTGAAGAGGAAAGACCTTCATGCACCTGCTCCTGCCCTGCTTTCATAAGGAAGGATGCAGCAACTCTTTGTGCAAATGGATGGCCCTGCTGGCTGCCTGCTCATGGCTGGTCTTCTCAGAGGTGGAGCACTTCAGTGGCAGAAATAAATGCACCCAAGGCTTCCAGACTGAGGAGCCTGGATGTCAGGCACCCAGAAATTCACACTGATCCCAGAACTGCGTATGATGGGTGGAAGTCTGGTTCCTCAGCCCTCCTCCTGGTTCCAGAGGCAGCCTGACTCACAGCCACCCTCAGCTTCCTCCCCCTCAGACTGAGGTTTCTGCCTCACTGAAGAAGGAAGACAATAGTTGGATGCCTGCTCTGGCCTCTCACTGCTCCTCACCCCTCAGCCCAAGTAATTTTGGGCCCAGTGCAAATGCAGCTCTTCCAGTTGAGACCCATGCATGGACATACCTGCACAAAGATCTCAGGGACAGAGCTTTACCCCTGCCATGAGCATGGCCATGAATGTGCTACCAAACTTCCACTGTGCCCCAGGGCTAAAAGCATAGCTGCAGCAGGGGTATGATGAGAGGGGGCATATATTTATGATAAAAAAACCTTCCATCCCTGCTACGAGCAGGTGCATGGCTCAGGTCACACAGAGGACAGCCAGCTGTCTTGTCGTGATTTGCCCGGCACGTGTGCAGAGTTTCTGAGCACAGGCGCAAGCAGAGCCACAAGCAGAGCCACAAGCAGAGTTTTGGTCTCTGCCTCTTCCCCTTGGCTTGTCTGCTGGGGGCTCACCAGTGAGGACCCTCCGTGCTCTTGGCGTGCCAGGCTGCTGCACAGCACCAGCTCTGCTGGGGTGAGCAGGGCCTTCCCTCTGTCTCTTATCCTCACCCACATACCTTTGTGTGTGTACAGGTCCACCTCAACGGTGGGGTTCCCACGGGAGTCCAGGATCTCACGGGCATGGATCCTCTCAACTGCCATGGTGAGTCTGTGGAGAGGAGAGAACAGGATGCGTTCAGCTCTGAGAGGCTCCAGGATCTGGTGCTCACCCCATCTATGTCTAGACTGACAGAGAGAAGGGAATTCAAGGAAAAGTGAGCTGAGGAATTTGGGCTAAATCTATTTGCCCAAGGAAGTTTAGAAATTCACCCAGCCTACAGGAATCTACAAACATTTTTCCAGGAACTGGCTATCTATTTTAATTTACTCAGTCCCTCTGCTGCACATGACAGACTGGGAGCTCTCTCTGCCTCTCTCCCTGCGTCACAGCAGACTGCCTGATAGGAGCCTGGATGGCAGGGATGGGGAGAGTGCCATAGGCAGCAGAGAGGGAGGGATCAGCTGGTGCAGCGGGGAGGTGCCCCTGGCTCTGGCGTCAAGGACGGGGCACCAGCTCTTGGCATCTCCTGTCCCCTTGCCGGGAGGCGAGGACAGCGTCTGCCAGGCCAGACAGCAAGCGGCTGCTGTGTCCCTGTGCAGCGAGCAGGGAGCCAGCTGAGCGTGATGGGCAAGACAGGGGGGCAGCCAGCCAGTGGGGACCCCCAGCGCCTCTCCTGCCAGGCCATCCCAGCCTGGCTATCCCAGACCTCAGCCATGTCCCCTTGCCAAGCGCTTGCTCAGCCTCTCTGTGTCCCCTGTGAGCTGCAGGGTCAGGCCGTGCCAAGGTGGCGGGAGTGTGGAGCCTGGCAGCCTGAGGAGCCATCTTGCTGAAGGCCACAGTGCCTCAGACACGGCAGAGAGGGCTCTGAAGAGAGCGGGGACCTGGCCCAGCTGCCAACCCTTCACTCTGGTCCTGAAGGGGAAGTAGGTGAGACTGGGCTGGATCTCTGTTGGATGAGGAGGATGAGAAAGCCTAGCATTTTGGGGCACGTGGTTAAACCTGAAGTAGAAAACATGCTGGTGGGTGATGATGGCTGTTTGAAAGAGCTTTTCTTGCTGCAGTTTGCTCTCTGGGGGTTCCAAACCAGCTCATTCACCCCCATGCCACCTTCTTATTCCCCCAGCTGCTGCAGCGAGGTGTGTCCCCCCATGCTCTCAACACTGCCTGGTTTTCTTCCCCTGGCTCCCACAGATGATTCTCTCAACCCTGAGCAGGGCTGGCAGAGGCTGGAGTAGCCACAGAGCCCCAGCCAGGACCTCCCCGTGGTGTGTGTGAGCAGGGGTACAGGCAGCACAGGGGCAGGGAGGGAATGAGCTTGAAGCAGCACATCACAGCACTGAGGGGAGCTGAGAAGCGGGATGGGGAAGCTGGAGTCAGCGCTCGACCCCGCTACCCAGGGTGGGTGGAAATCACAGGGGTGTGAGGAAATCCTGCTGCTGCTCTGAAGTTTCAGCCAGAGCTTCTCGTGTGGGGAGTTTCAGTCAGCGACTCCAGGGTTCTCAGGAGCCCGCACAGAGGGCCCTCCATCATGTTCATCTGGGCTGGGATCCCCCATCAGCCGCTTTGGCAGTGCTCCTCACGCCATCTGGCCCACACCACGGGAACTTCCTCCAGGGTCGTGCCAGCGTAGCCAGCCGCGAGCTTCCTTCGCAGCAGTGTCCTGGCCATGCCTCAACAGCCTCCACGGGGTAGAGTGGGACAGGACCCTGTTTAAAGTCGTCTTTGACAGCAGACCCATGCCAGATGCTGTGCCTCTCTGCTTATGTGGTCACGTTGCCCCTGGTCATATCCACCTGCCCCTCTTGGAGCCAGCTCCAAGGAAGCCAAATGACAAACCCAAATCCAGCCTTGCCTGCCCCACCCCATCACTTACATGATCTCCTCTCCCTTGCAGTCCTTTAAACCCTTTTCTCCACTTGTGTTGCTGCCCCGTGTCCCCTGTGTTTGCTCTCTTTTGAACAGAACAACTCTGAAATCCCTGGCATCAGCTGCACTGTCCTGAAAGGAGGTCAGAGGCGGATAAGCTGGGATAAGGGATTGGGATGGAGCCATAGCTGGGAAGCCACAGACCACATCCAGGAAGAGAGAGGAGGCTGTGCAGCACCCCGTGAACAGGGGCTGGGCCGCATACGCTGGGAGGCTGGTGCTGCTTCAGTGCCTTCCTGTGGAGCTGGCGCTGGCAGCAATTCCCTGTCCCCGCCAGGCCAGCACAGTGAAGACCTTTCCCCAAGGCACAGCCACCAGTCCCGTGTGCTGCTGCGATTCCCCTGGGCTGGGCACTGCTCCCAGGAAGCCTGCACTGCTGCAGTGTCGTGACTGATGCAGCTATTGCTTGCCTGTCACCTCCTCTCCCTGCTCTCCCCCTCCCCTGTGGTGTGGGGCTGTGCAAATAGGAAAACATCCCCTCTCCTCCCTCCCTCTCCCTGAGCGCCCGTGTTTATGTCAATACCTCAGGAGACCGGGGGGCTGCTCCGCTCTGAGGCTGGATCCTTTCCCCAGAGGAGCCCCGACTGAGCGTTGCCTTCTCCCCACTACCACCTCCTCCCCCCGGGAAAGCTCCATCCCGCAGCATCTCCCGACAGTGCCCTTGGGAGCACCACCTCTCCTCGCTGGTTGCCCCCCTCCTGAAATTCCCTGTGTTCACNAAGGAGGGAGTACCTGAAATTAAAATATGAAAGAAAAGTCAGAAGGATGGGGGTGAAGAGAGAGAGGTGGGAGGAGCAGGGGGAGGAAGTGAGGGGAGTTTAGTTGTTAATGCCGCTCACCGTGGTCCTTCTCCGCAGGGACCCCAAAGTGCGTGTGGGGTTTGGAGGGCACAAGGTGGGCAGCAGAAACACGCATGCAGTGAGGGGGGTGCTGGCCGTGGGGAGACACTTACCTTCCTAGGACAGGGGTGGACGAGAGATTGAGAAAGTGCTGGTAGAAAGGAGAGAGGACGAAGCTGAGGAGGGATGCAGGACCTCAAGGGGAGATGATGTGTCCTCTAAGCCAACGGTGGCGGCGGCAGCAGGATGGAGACGCCCGTGATAGGGCCGGGACAGCAGCATGTGACCCAGAGCTGCGATGAGTCAGGATTTAGCAAAGCTTTGCAAACAGCACGTAGGGGATGGAGAGAGAGAGAGAGGCAGGCAGCAAGGGATAGACGTAGACAGATGAGGGTGAGAGAGACAGGGAATAGGAGTGGGTGTGCAGGATAAACAATCCCAGTCACTCCACGCTCATTAATTATTTTTATTCAAATCAGAAAATCTTGCAGGATATTTGGGAGCCATAAATCGAACTACAGAACGTGTAACTCTCCCCTTTCCCCTCTCAGGCCTACTGAGAATAGAACATATCAGTGCAGTGACTGCAAAAACACTGCAGTGCCTCAGGGCAGCTTCCAGGACCAGGGTGGGTAGCACTCCTCGTTTCTCCAGAGGTAAAATGAGGTGAAGCTGGTACCTACAGCTCTCACTTTCCCAACCTCACATATGGGGAAAGGCATCTCCACATATTGACTGCCTCTGGGGAACAGGTGTTAAAAACAGGTCACTCAGTCACTTTATCCTCAAGAAACTCTCACATGTCCAGAAGAGTCGCATCATCCTTGAGAGATCCTTCCGTTTCCTGAAGTAGGGAAGAGGGGGAAGTTAATGACTCCATACCCGATGTCTCTTCCCCTTTCACTGCCCTCTTTTGCTAGTGGGGTCAGGAATGGCAGCAAGGTTGCATGCTGGCCACCACAACCAGGTTGTAAAGCCTGGCCTCTTTTTCAGGCTCTTGTGCTCTTAAGAATGACATCCCTCACCCTTCTCCTCATGTAATATGGTGGAGGAGAAGCTTTATCAGCATGTTTGATCCTTTTTGTTTCTCTTCACCTCCTTCTTATCCCTGCACCATGTTGTGCTTACCTATTTTTTTTCCAGCCTTTTCTTAGGGATTTGCTCTGCCTCTTCCCGTTCATCTTCCTCAATTAATTCCTTGTCAAGGCGTTGCAGCTGTGGCAGCCGGGACAGGACCTCTAGCCGGTAATCGGGTTCTTCCGTGCACGGATTGTCCATCAGCACCAGTGCCTGCAGCATGGGGAGAACCTGCAGTTTTTCCACCTCCTGAAAACTTCTGATCCCATTGCTCCTGAAGAAGAAGAAGCAGAGAGAATAGGGAAAGGAGACTGTTGGGGTTTTAAAAAAAGGGTTCTCCGTTTTTTATTTCTTCTTCTTGTAAAGAATTTTTCCCCATACGTGTTGCTAGGAAACAAACTGCTGAGTACTTAAGAGAGACAAAAGACCTGGCCACAGGGAGGGGTCCAGGTGGCTGATCTCTTTTACCTGGGATTTTGTCGTGCAAGGTGAGATGCCACGAAATTTGAACTGGATAAAAGGTGATGGGAGATGGGACCCCTAGCTCTCTTGTTCTTCCAGCATTGGAGAGGAGAGTAGCTGCTCTCCTGGCGCAGGGAATTCATCGCTTCTGCGCTCTTGCTGCCAGAAAGCCTGGGATTCTGAGCCTGCCTTTCCCAGCCCCGCTGGGAGCTGGGCCACCCCCCGCCGTTCCTCTGCCGCTGCTTCGCTGCCCTGCACCACACACCCTGCCTGCCGAGAGCTCCCGGGGTTCCTGCTGCAGCTCCAGAGCTTGATACATCTCGCCTGCCACCTGGGATTGTTCACCCCCTGCTGTTCCAGCCTGCTGTTCCCGATCGGCTGCCCCAGGGAGGTTTGTGAAGCTTTTTCCTTCCCTCCCTTCCCGGCCCGGCCCGGCCGCCATCGCCGCGTGATCCCCGAGCTCGCTCCGGAGCGCCCCCTGCTGGCGCGGGAGAACCATCGCACCCGCCCTGCTCCCCGGAGCCACCAGCGCCCCTGCCGGCCGTGAGCGGAACTGCACCCAAGGGAAAGGGCCTGACAGGCGAGAGAGGCTGGCACTGGGTTCTGGTTCTGTTTGGTGTTACTGCCATAGTTACTGTTGGTTGTTTGCCTTGTTATATATATGTATATTACTAAATAGCTGTTATTCCTATTCCTCATATCTTTGCCTGAAAGCTCCCTTAATTTCAAAATTATAATAATTCGGAGGGAAGGAGGTTGCATTTTCCATTCCAAGGGAGGCTCTTGCCTTCCTTAACAGACACCTGTCTCTCAAACCAAGACAGAGACCCATGAAAGTAGTGAAATTCCTTTGGAAGAGTAAGTGGACAAGACAGAGAAAGCAAAACTTAGCAGCATGAGGGACCGTAGACCTTAGACCACAGATCTGTCACCTAAAATCCAAAGCTGTCTGCAGCTCCCCAGACTGAGGGACAAAAAGGACATCTCCTCTCCATTCCTCTGTGCTCAGACAGTCATTGAACTTTGTGACATCACCATGGCCCCGCATGGCAAACGCCAAGAACTAAAAGGGCATTTGCAGGCAGAACACAGAGAACACGCTTCGAGGGATCCAACTGACTTATGGCAAGGAATGAAATGCCTGAGGTGGGGTATGAGAATGACTGGAAAGGCAGATATTTTCTGAGAAGCCCAGGAAAGGCCCTGACTGTTACAATGCCTAGACAGATGAGAGCTGAACACCAGTTAAGGACAGTAAATATCAACCCATCCCTCCCAGGTCTTCAACTCCCAAAAAAACCCCCAGAAAACCCTAAAGACCTAAATGGGAGTATAGTCTGATGAAAGGATCTCTCTTCCCAACACAGAGAAGGGAGGACCCACCGTAGATTGAGGTACTTCAGGCACTTCATGTTATCAGAGAATCCATCCAGGGCCTCAAGCTTGTTGTCACGCAGGTGCAGAGTCTCCAGCTCCTCAAACTCCTCAAGGCCTTCAAGGCTGCAAATGGTGTTCTGGGCCTGAGGGAGGAAGAGAGAAGGAAAAAGGAGACACACAGGAGAGGGAACAGCAGTTATTTCTGGCCTTTAAAGCTCTTTCTACCCTTCAGACTCCCTACCACTCATAACTCAGCATTCTCTGAAGCTAGATCAGCTAGTTCAAGGTCTTGGCCAAGTGGGTTCTAAGGATTCAGATTTAAGGACCAAAAGTTTGCTGGAAAAGTGTTTCATGGAGCATCATTGGTATCTTAGACAAAACCAGCCTGGGCGAATACTCCACTGCCAGCACAGCACCCCTTTCCATGGCAATGCCAAATTTGGGCCTCAGAGAGCAACAGCACAGAAGGGAAAACACACCTGAACCTAAAATGAGTGTGTTTAAAGGATGAGTAACCAGCCCTTCACAGTCACATAGTCCATGTAGTCCAGGCATCCTCCAGTAGCTGCTTCTCTTGTAGGGGAAATCTATGACCAAGAAGTCCCTTCTACTCCTCTGCGCTGTGTCTTACTTCAGGAAGTTCAAAATTCCCCATCACTGAATTTCGTTCACTTCACCAGGATGTGGGTTAACGACACAGGGAAATACGAAGCTGAATTTCAGGACTAGTTTCACAGCAGGATTTCGGCTGGAAAAGACCACTAGAGGTCTCCTGCCCAAGCGCGGGCTCCCCGCAGTGCCAGCACCTATGCTCTGCTTTGTCAGGCTGCTCATCGCCTTGTGCGGCCAAGTTTGGAGCATCCCTGGGAGTTATTGTCTCCCCACCACGTTCTCCAGCCTGGAGCTGAGCAGAGCTTCCCTTACCGATGTGGCTCGGGGCTGCAGTCACTAAGGATGTTGAGACCTGAATGAAAAATGAGATGAGAGGTGCTGTTGTGCTCTCTCCCTCATAGATACCCAAGCAATGACGTGGGCAATACCTGAGACTAAAAAAGGGGCACAGGCGGAACTGGTGGGCTAGGAGAACGTTTGGGGGCTGAGTCATTCAGGAGAAGGATATTTTGTAGAAAAGGAGGATTTCAATAGAAACTGGACAAAGGAGAAACTGGACCAGCTGGGTCAAGTAGAAGGAGCGACACCAGAACAAAAAGAGGAAAGTTGTATATTTAATGAAGGCCACGTGAGCAGATTTAACAGTCAGGAAGGATTAGGACATTGTACCTCAGAGAAAATCGTGAGTTGGTGTGGGTGGGGAGCTCACTGATCACTGGTTTATAAAAGGAATAGTAACCTCCCATCACTCTCACTTTCTTCATCACTGCAGTGTGAACAGTTTTACCAGCTCTGGCCTTGCAAGCACTAGCAGGACAATGCAGAATGGATATTTTTTCAGAGTTGCTTCATTTTTTCCCCCTAAATCAAGCAACATTCTGTCTGACACACTATAACCTTCCCTTAGATACCAGTTCTTCTTCACACAGATGTGATGCCACTGTTTCTTGTGGAAAGTTACCATATGATTTCCTTTCCCCTTCCTGCACACTCCACCTTTCTCTAGCTAGCCTTTGCCACCACTCCTGCACCACGACCAGGAGCTAACATAGCCCTCTTGTGACCTTCAAAGTGATGCAAGTGCCACATGGTACACAGCCAGCTTGTAGTCTTCCTGCTAGTACATACCACTTTTTACATACTAAATTTCATCTGCAGCTATGTTATACATAATATTCCTTTTTGAACCCTTTGTCTTGAACCCTGTCCTTGAGGCATCAGCTGCCCCTACCCACGTCTGAAGTAACACCAAAGTCTTTACACAGAAACCAAAGCATTACTGGGAGAGATTTCCCTGCAAAATGATTTAATGAGCAGGTGGACATGGGAGACAAATTCAAGCCCCAAAGATTCTTGAGAGTCAGTTGTTCTAGTTTTAATAATCACCTCTTGCAATTTTCCCATTTCACATGGGCAGCTCAGAAGCCCCTCGTTCATGCCAGGAACCTTCCCTCAATAGAGATGCTCTGTTTGCTTCCCTGCAATAACTCATTGAGTAATGGGTATGCTTTGAAATGCTGTATTGTATCTAGTGACTTATCCACTTCATCCATTCTTGGAGCACCTCTAGTCATGAAATCCCGGTTTTCCACCAGAAAATTGCAGGCAATCTCCTCAGTGTTTTCTGCCAGGGAATCTTGATGAAAGAAGCCACATCGTTTTTCAAAGCCTTTATCATATTTAATTGCTTTTCAAGAGGTAGTGACTCAGGACATCTGTTTAGTCTTTGCAAGCTGTAGCACAGTGTGATGCGTGGGGCTAAGCCATACATACTCTCTTCACTTGCATCTCTAGGAGCAAATGCTTCCTTGAAGCAATTGTTTATGATATTAAGAAATTGCTTCTCCTATCTCAGTTTCACTGCAATATTGAATCAATTTCTTTTTTGGCAGCTGTAGGTGTGAATCATATAATTGTGCTGGCTTTAAACCAGCATTTGATTAGGCCCATCAGAGAGCAGAAAGAGGCATCGCCTCCCTTTGTGACCTGAAGAGCAAAGCTGTTGCTTTGTCCAGTGACCTCCAGCAGTCCCAGGGCATATGGAATACATACAAGCTTGCCTAACACTGCCCGAAGGGAAAACTGCCCTCCTGCAGGAGGCTGTGAGGGAAGAACCTGACGCACTGAACATCGACTCCTCTGTGATTTGTGGTTTGTGGCCACTCCCTTTGCGCTGTCTGGGCTGCAGGTGCTGGGCTCTGCAGCAGCTCTGTCCCACTCCCCAGGCTGGCTGATCCCTTACCAGATAGAGCTTCTTGAGCTTGGAAACGTTGAGCCCTGCTGTGGTCTTTATCTCGTTTCCTCGCAGCTCCAGGACTTCCAGGCTGGACAACTGGTCATGACTCAGGCCCCGCACTGTCTGAATTTTATTTTCTGAGGGGCAGAGGAAGAAGAAACAAGAAAGTTAATCCCACCTTTCAAAGAAAGTGTCCCCACAAGAATGAAGAGGTGGTCTGTATCACCTTTCAGGCTGAGGTTGGCTAGGAGGGGGTGAGTAATGCCCTCCAAATCCTTGATGTGGTTGCGATCAAAGCTGATGACCTGGAGGTAGAGCAGCTCCTGCATGCTGGCACTGGTGAGCAGATTCCCATCCACCTTCAGCCAAAGCAGCTGGGTTAGGCTGCTCAGTGGTGATAAATCTTGCAGCTTGTTCTTTGACAAATCCACGTACCGCAGGTGAATGAAGTGTTTGAGGAGGCTGATGTCTGTCAGGCCCCTGAGGGAGGGAGAATGTGAATAAAATCTCTCACATATTTCCCAACTACCAGCTCTTGGGTTGCTCCTTGCCACTACTGGAGGGAGGGCAACCTTCTCTCCTTACTTCCCTGCTGTCCTAGAAAGCCCTGCTGAGAAGGAAAAAGGCAGGTGATAGGGACAGGCCAAACAGTCTGTAAACAAGGACAAATGGCAAGATTTGAGCTGCTTTCCTGGCAAAGGGAGTACTTATTCCCATTGAATTGTATCTGTCAGGACAGGGCACAACCAGAGCAAAGGGTAGGTGTTGGGGAGGGATCTGTTAGCCAACAGTGTCAACACCAAGGACTGTGCGGAAGGACTTTCCTAGTGAAAAAAATAGTGGTTGAGATACCCTACGAGGCTGCTGAAAGAAACAGTCTTACTGGGGCCTTAGTTAGGTGGGTGTGCTGGGGAGGCTGAGGCTCCAAACTGTCCCAAGGCCATAGTGGCACTGCCTCAAAGGCTAGCAGTTAGCAGGACAGATGTCAATGGATATTCCTCAAAGTGCCTGTAGGAAGGTCACTCTGTTCTAGTCCCCCTGTGAAAACAGTCCGGAGTGATGGGCAGGCTGCCCTCAGCCTTGGGGAACACTGATGTTCCCAGCAGTGTGTCTGGCCGTGGTGGAGGCTGTGCCCAGCCCAGGGCTGAGGATGGACAGGCTATGCTGAGGCCCAGACTGGAATCCTGGTGGCTGGAGAGCAGGGCCTGGATACACTCCTACCCTGCATGGCCAGTCACCGGCTTGTGGCACAGCAGCTCCATGGCCATGGAGTAAGGGGCTTCTGCTGGGTCAGGCATTGCACACTCACTTGCCTTTGGCTTCAAACTTCACGTAGGCGTGGGCCAGCCCGTTGCCGGTCTTACTGAGGAGAGAGAGGCCCTCCTTGAGGACTTCCTCCGTCAGAGGACAGGGACCCGGCTCCTGGGAGAGAAGGAGAGAACACAACGCCAGCGCTGGCCCAACCACAGCCAGGAGGTGCTGAGAGCCTCCCCCTCANCCCCGAGCTCCGCGTCCCCGCGGCTCGCAAAGCCCCGAACGTGTCCCGCCGTCACCACAAGCACTTTGCCAACCCACTCCACCTTCCCAGCTGGGTGACATCTGCAATTGTTAGCGTATCCAGAGAACCAAGGGATTATTTCGGTGGGAAGGGACCTGTGTGCGCGCCCCAGCTCAAAACGGGGCCGGTTCAAAGTCAGGCTGGGCTGCACAGCGTGATGGTCACTCGGGCGGTGAATGCTTAATTAACCCTTACTTTACCCTCTGGTAAATGTTTAATTAAGATGTTGAGCAGAATTAGCCTTGGGCTCTGCATGAAACCTCCTCGACCACGACCACCTGGATATCAGGAAGGGGTTTTTGGGGTACACTGCACCAGCCCTCTCCTCCAGGCTGTGGAGCCGGGAAGGGTTGAGGCTGCCCGTGCCCAGCCAATGCCAACAGCACTGGGTGTTTACCAGCCGGGAACGCTACTCAGAGCCGACGGTCACCAGTGATTTGCAGTTAATACAAAGTCCAAGGCTCTGCTCCCTTTCCCTCCGGTGTACTTTGCTCCATCGTAGTGCCTGGGTAACGTTAGCGTTAGATGACCTGGTCCAAGCAGAGCTGGACATACAACCATCAGCCATCACCCCTTCTGCAAAGCACCCCTGCGCTCAGGGCTGCACGGCAAGCTGTGTCCCTGCCCTGTCCTGCTGCACTCCCCGGTGCCTACCTCTTCTCCTGTGCTACACATCCGAATTCACTCCCTGCTCATTATCACACAACCACAGAATGGTTTGGATTGGAAGGAACCTCAAAGATATCTCGTTTCAACACCCTGCCATCCCCCACTACACCAGGTTGCTGAGAGCTCCACCCAACCTGGTCTTGAACACTTCCAAGGATGGGGTGGCCACAACTCCTCTGGGCAACCTGTTCCTGTGCCTCACCACCCTCAGAGTAAAGAATTAATCTGCATACGAACACTTCCTTTCTTGCCTTGCTTCCTGCCTAAACATCGCCTAATTACAGAAGGAAACCCAAATCTTTAAACTAGAGAAATTTTATTTAGATTATATATATATCCCAAACCTAATTATACCGATAATTAAGGAGGTTATGTGCTAAAACATGGCCTGCACACCCACAGAGGAGCACAGGGCGATGATGGCAGGAGGGGGAGCCCAAGCAGCACCAGGCTGCTTCCAGGCCCATCCCAGGAGCCATCAGCCCACCAAAGGCCCATTTCGAGGGGCACAGGGGCACAGTGGCAGGTGGGAACCCAAAATAAGGATTCAGAGAAAGGAACACCCTCTCCAGCCCCCTCCCAGGGGAGCCTCAGTCCCAGAGCACCTTTAGGATTGGGGGTATCACTGAGTTCAGGGATGTGGGACACAGGATGGGATGGAGGGGAAGAGCATTTGGGAATTGCACAGGACTCATCAGGGAGTGTTTAGGGCAGGACCCAAAGGCAGAAAAGGGAGGGATCTGGGGGATTTATAGAGAAAAAAATGTGGGATACAGGAATAAAAAGGGCCAGGCACATGTAAATGGATTGTGATGGTTTGTCCATGCCCTGTGCCTGATCAGTGCAGCCTGTCCTGTCCTCTCATTAAACTTTCACACTTTGCCCTGGGTGAGGAACTTGTGGCCAGAGCAGCACAGGGAGTTGGCTGCTGGGGGGCTGGAGAGGTTGGGATCAAGGGGCAGCTACTGGGCAGTGCCTGAGCCCAGCAGCTGGAAGGAGACACAATGTACATGTGTGTGAAAACTTCTATAAATACACATATGTACACAGCTGCTCTCTAGTGCACCTCCATCCTGCTCAGCTGGAGCAGGGGATGGGATGAGGCTGCCAGTGCTGTGGGGGAGTGCTCTGCGTGGATGTATGTGATATCTGTGTGGCCAGCCATGGCTATGTTTAAGTGGAATACATTCAGAATCACAGAATATTCAGAGTTTAACGGGACACCCACAAGGATCATTAGGTCCAACACGTGTGTGTGGTGCCTACTGGGAATACAAGCTCAGCCTGGCTATTGTTTGGGGCTGAGGATGCGGAGCCATCGCAGCCTCTCTCAGGCTGTCACATCTGGCACAATGCATTTTTCTCCAACAGCAACCTGTATAAGATCCAACCACTACAGTTTGCTGTGAGGATCTGGCAGTATTCCACTCCACAGAGCTGCAGTCCTGCCAGAAAGCAGACGAAAAGAAGAGAAACAAGATCTGGCACTCCTGCTGATATAGAAATGATTTTCCATGAGTTTACTCCTCATTAAATGAATGCTTTCATGCCCCTGCATTCTCTCAAAGCAGCAAGATCAATGCCCAGCTCCCATCTGGTTTTTTTCTATGTAGGTCACTCTCCTGGGCTCTTGTGCTGTGGGCAGGGCTGGGCAGGAGCAGGAGCTGACAGCAGAGCTGCAGCTGGTGGCCCATCCCTGAGTGATTCTATCCAGTCCCCGCAGCCTTAGGACCCCTGAGTGCCCCTGCTGTGTCACTGCTGCTCTGGTCATTATGACTCAATGGCCCCAAACTAAAGCCATGGCCCAGCAGCCCCTCAGAAACACGTGCTCTGGTTGTAGAAAAGTTTTCAATTTTTTTTTTTTTGCCTTCGAATTATCCTCCTTCTTTCCACATCACTCCACACACACACAGAGCTGGGAGCTGCCACCTCCTTGCTGCTGTCAGGCTCTTCCTTCTCAGACCACCTGATATCCTAGGAAGGAGATCCCTCCCATCCAGCTGGGCAGCAGGAAGTTCCTGCAGCAGCAGTAGGGCAGGAGTCGCCACAGCACCAGGCTTTTTTCTCCTTGCTCCTCATCCCTCAGGTGATGTTGGCACTAGCAAATGCTCCCAAGGCTGTACCGCCTCACAGCTAAGCTCCTCCTTGTGAGGTACTTCTTTTTCATCACCCTCAGTACTACCAAAAAAAATCAGCACCTGGGAAGTAACATCAAGTCTTGCTTCCTCACCCACCAACACATGGCTGAAAGCAGGAAGCAAGCACTGCCCCAACACAGCACCTAAATAAAATCCTTCCCTGCACAGAGAGAGAGCTGCTCCGCTCCACATTTAATGAGCAAAGTCAATTACCAGTCCTTACAGGCAAAAAGCAGGGATGAGCACATTACTGAGCCTGCCAGGGAAGACTGCCTCAGTGGTGGAACAGCCAGGTGCTCCAGCAAGTACTGGAATAGAGACACAGATGGAAAAGACACAGTCAAATCACCACAGGCCCAAAGAAGAGCTGTTATATGGCAAAAGCAAGATGCAGATTGAACCTGTGCAGTGCCTACTGGGGCAACAGTGGGCTCTCAGCAAAAAGCCCACAAAACCCTCTAGGCAACCAGCCACCTCCAAAGGCAGTAAGTTCTCTACACTGCTTGTCCCCGAAATGCTTCCAAATAAGATCCAGGACACAGCTTTGCTTTTTCTTTTTCATTTATTGTTTAGTACGGGACACAGGTGAGGTAAGACATCTCACAAGGGTCTAAGCTGACAGGCTCCTTGCTGATGGAGCTGAAGGATGCAAGAGGCTGTGGTTCCTTTTTCCTTCCCGCAGCACCAGTGGCCCCCTCTCCCTGCAGGGCTTCAAGGAAAGGGAGGGATACTGGCCAGATGGGCTGTGGGCTCTTAACAGGTCAACAGGAAACTGAGGGTTCAGCTCAGAGAGGAGACTGTCAAGACTCTGCCAAGACAGGCTCCTGCTAACAGGACTCCAGCGTGGTGGGGGTGGCTAGTAGAACATCTAGAACAATGACTGTGGAGGGGGAAAGCCTCAAGGGAGGCATCCGTACTGAGACACGTGGAAGGAAAGGTCCCTTCTTGCTTCCATTTGTTAACCACAAGGGATGGCTTCTCATGGGGTGCTTCAGTGTTTGGCATTGATAATATCCACAAACTCTGGCTTGAGAGAAGCTCCGCCAACAAGGAAGCCATCCACATCATGCTGAGAGGCCAGCTCCTTACAGTTGCTGCCAGTGACAGAACCTAAGGAGCGAGCAGTGTTTTAAGGTCAGATGTGCCAGCTCTAGGAAAACAGGGCCAGGGCAAAGGCAAGACTGGTAAGGTAGCAGCCACCTCTTGCAGACAGCAAGACTGTCTCCCATTTATCCAAGAAAGCTACCCAAACAAGCTAGAAGGTGATTCTTCATGCTCTGAAAGTCAAGAGTTTCCTCGCCAGGCAGAGAATGATGTACAACTGCAGCAACAGGTAGAGAAACTAAGCACTTGCTGCCCTGGAAAGTCGCTTCAGACTCACTTACCTCCATAGATAATCCTAGTTGACTGAGCAACAGCATCAGACACGTGGCTTTTCAGCCACCCCCGCAGCTTCTCGTGAACTTCCTGAGCCTGCAATAGAACACAAGAGTCCCACTGAGGCCTGAGCCACTCTGCACACAATTCCCTTCCAAAGACAAGGGGACAGCTAGATATTCTCTAAGTCACTAAGAGTCTCCAGCAGATTCTCAGTAAGAATATTCAGGAAGGTTTTCTGAGGAGGAAGGGTCAATTGGCCATTTAGTCAGCCACCCCCCCTCTCATACCTGTTGGGGAGTTGCAGTTTTACCAGTTCCGATAGCCCAAACTGGCTCATAGGCGAGGACCACTTTACTCCAGTCCTTCACATTATCTAGGCAGAAAGGAGAAGGTACAGGTGAGCATAATGTCCCCATGCTGGAAGAGCAGAGCTGGAAAACTGCTAAAAAACCCCAAACCAACCATTTCTTTTTCCTCTTACCAGCGATAGCCTTGGTCTGTTCAAAAACCACCTTCTCTGTTATGCCAGCTTCTCTCTCATCCAGCTTCTCTCCAATGCAGGCAATGACTCCAAGGCCCTCAGCCAGAGCATGAGCCACCTTCTGCCCAATCAGCTGGGAATGGAAAAGAAACAAGGCAGCCAATAAAACATCTACAGGAGTAGGTCTGGTTTAATTGCTCACTTTTCCGGTCTTTGCAAACCCATCTGAGCTGGACCATGTCTCCATTCTGTCAGGCCACTCACCTCATCAGACTCTCCAAAAACATGCCTTCGCTCTGAGTGGCCCAGGATCACCCATGCAGCTCCAATATCTTTGATCATTGCTGGGCTGGGGAGAAAAGAGATGACTCACTGGAGGAAATTCATGTCCCAGAGGCACCCTGACTTTACTCTCTCTGGGGCTCACCTGATCTCTCCTGTGAAAGCACCCTTCGGTACCTTGTAACAGTTCTGTGCTGCAACTCCAATCTTTGCATCGAGCTTCTGACGGGCAAAGTCAAGGTAGATGGTGGGGGCTCCACAAACCACCTCTGCAAGGCAAACCACATAGTTATTACCCTTGAGACAAGTGAAGGGCAGAAAGTGTACCCAGCCACTGATCCCAAATCCTAGCCCCAAGAGATCATCCCTCTCTCCTGGGAAGGCACGGCCTGCCTCTCCTCACTGACATTTGGGGGACCCACAGCCACAGAGCAATCCCTGCTGATGACTCAACAGCGGGGAGGAAAGCCCTTTACAGGGGGCTGAACAGGCGATACCAGGCCGACGACCAGGTCACAGGCGTCCCTCGGAAAGTGCCCAGATAAAACACGGGGTGAGAATCCCATCCTGCAGCCTGGGCCCGGCCGAAGCGGCGAGAGCCGCACCGGGTTGCGCCTGGGGTTGTATCCGGGCACGGCAGCGGGGCAGGGGCAGCAGGAGGGGTGGGGCAGGGGCAGCAGGAGGGGTAGGGCAGCGCAGCTCGGCTGCAGCGTAGCTCTCCGAGACCCCCGCTCCCAGGGGGTAGTGGGCAGGCCAAGGGGGGGCGCGGAGCCCCGGGGACTGCGGGCCGCCCGCTCCCGCGGGGTCTCCGGGGATCGGCCGGCGGTGCCCCGGGGGTCGGCCACATTGGTCCGCCGGGCCCAAGGGAACCCGGATCCGGTTTCGCGGGTATATTTAGCGCCGCTGCCGCGGGGTTATATTTAGGCCCCCGCCGCCCTCTGACATTTGCCGCTCCCCCGCCCGGGCCCGGGCCCGGTCCCCGGCTCCGCAGGGCCGTGAAGGACGTGCGCTACGTGCGGGCCGCGCCCTCACCGGTGTCGGCGGAGAGCTTGGCGCTGTTCAGCGTGTGGATGAGCTCGCCCAAGCTCTTCTTGTCGCCGTTCATCTTCCAGTTGCCCCCCACGAAGAATTTCCTGGGAGCCATGGCGGGAACGAGGGGGAAGCGGAGCCAGCACCGGAGGAGAGGCGAAGGTCAGCAGCGACGACAGCGCGTGCGGCGACCGGCGCTCCTTTTATACCCGGCGGCGCCAGAGACCACGCCCCCAGCGGCCCCGCCGCGCGGCCCCGCCCCGCCGCGCGGCCCCGCCCCCCCGCTCTCCGCCAGCCAGGCGGGAGTCAGACAGGAGCCAGGGGGGTATTTCGACTTTTATTTTGTCCCTCGCGTATTCTGGCATGTCAAGGGCACACAAGGGGAAGCGCTGCTCGTGGCCCGCCTTGCTGCCCGCCCCATGCCCCCGTCCGACAGGGCGGGCAGGAGGAAGCCCCCCATTCACAAGCCACACGTACACACAAGCCCCCTCCTCTCCTTCCGGACAGCAAGGAGGTGACATCATCCCACCAAGCAGCGAAGCACTAGGGCTGTGTGTCACGGGGGTGAGGACAGTGAGGACATTTCGTACAGAAACAGCTATTCCCAACCCCCCGAAACCCCTTCACTCATGTCCACGGGGGCTCCAGCCCCCAGTCGATTAGTCAGTGAACTCTTTTCTCCCCGTGTCTCCACAGAGAGGCCGTGAAGGGACGACTAGNCCCCCCCACACCTTCAGCCCACTCTCCCCCCACCACACACAGCAAGAGGATGTTCTAGCTGGGAATCCGCTGATAGAAGTAGATGTAGCCCAGGTCCTTGGGGGGCTTCTCAGAAGCACAGACTTTCTGGTCGTTGTAGATCACCCACCTGCAACAGGCACAAGAGGAGCTCAGGAATGCCATTCTGTGGTTAAGACACAACTGGATTTCACTCACCTGCTCTCAGCCTCAACCCCTGAGACCTCTGAAGAAACAGGGGAGGATGGGGATTTAAAGTTCCCTTACACTGTGGAAATCCTTACCTGCCATCTTTCTTGATGTGACAAACATAATGTCCACACATAGTTGAAGTGCCCATGTGGCTGATGAAGGCAAACAGCTGATATTCTTGAAAGAACGAGGGAAGAGAGGATTGTCATGGAAAGAGGAAAGATATCTTACTCCCTAACACCCTGTGCAAGGCCCTCTCTAGAAAAGGATCCATGAAGGAAGCTCTGCTGGGTAATAATTCAGAACTGGATCCCATCAAGTGTGACTGTGAGTGGTCCTAAGGCCAAATACAGAGGGAAATGGGAGATGGTAACTTCCATTTAGCCTTCTCTCTTCCAACTTCTTATTTGGGCCATGGGAGCTGGATGGCTAAGGCAGGGATTCCCCTCCTTATGACACCCAGCAACGAAGCACCACTGGCACCAATTCTGTGCACAGACTGGAGCTAGTTTTTCAGTGGGAACCAAAAGGGCAAAAAACCCTCCCAGAACCACTGGATAAAAGCAGCACAGCCCTTCCTGTCTTTCACTTGATGGCACTTCCCCTGCCTCTCTCTTACTGACTTCCAGGTAATCCTCATTTAGCCTGAAGGGTCAAGACTACTTTGCCATTCCTTCCCTCTTCCTCCCTGCTTCCACCTCTACAACCAGACCAGCTCTGATTGCTGCTGCTGCTAAAACCTGCAGTACTGCATGGATCAGGAATGACAGTCATGTTGAGTTCACAGCCCAAAATCCATATTCCTATGGCTTGGAACTCACTTCCAGGCCCATCGCGCACTTTGGGACCCACAGGGATGGATTCAGAGATGGACTCGGCTGCCGAGCGCCCCTCTGAGATATCCATAGCAGCTTCTGCATCGAGGTCATCGATGTGACTAAAGATCCAATCCACAGCACGCTCCAGACTGTTGTTCTGGAAGGAAGAAGAGAAGACAGTGAACTTGAGAGTCCCTGTTCCTGAGAAAATCCTAGCACTCTGATGTCACCCGTGCCTCTCACCGTGGCTCTAAGCGCTTTCATAGCCTGGTCCCGGGAGAAGCCCATGGAGACAATGGTGGCCACACTGTCTTCTGAAGGAGGGTCAGGGCAGGCAATAGTTGACCCTGGTCCACTGGATCCAGGGAGAACTAATGGGTTAGCAAAGTCTGCAGCAGGAAACAGAACACAGCTCAGAGTAGTTAGATCTCTCCAATGGGCACAGGCCAAGTCCAAACTACTTCAGTTTTCCACTGTGGTAGCAGGACACAAGCGAAACAGCCCAGAAGCAGTAAGCTTCACCATGGCCATGGCCTCATACCTGGATCGTCCATATGTGACATGACCCAGTTCATGGCCGCCTCAACCCCACTATTCCCTGTGTAATACACGGCTTTGCGGCACGCATCCATGGGAAAGCCCATTTCCACTAGCTGGATAATCACCGACTCATCCAGCATGGGTGCTGTGGGAAGACAGAAGTTAAAGCCACCCACTCCCACCCATCCCTGCTGCCTCCATTTTGTCTAGTGTCACATAGCCTCCAAAGCCACCACACCAAGTTCCATCTCTCTGCTTCTCTCAGCCACCTTTCTTCTTCTGGGTGAGAAGAGCAGTCTCACACACAGGCAAAGAACAAAACAATTCAACTCATGAACTCTTCCCTAGGCTCCGAATCTGACCTCCCACTGCAGTTTGTGAAAATTAAATACTCCTACCAATTAAATCCAGTACAAATCCCAGCTCTGCCTCCTCTAAATGCACTGGACATGCCACTCCCCCCATCTTGCACAGAACAGGAATCAACAAACCCCCTTGCATAACGCCCTTGCATAACAGGCATGCAAGGAAGGCAACTTGCAATCACTGACAAAAGGACAGGGAAAGTCTGAGCAAGTGGGAAACTGCTAGCATGGGACACAAGGCAAGGAGAGCAAGGAAATGAGTCAGGCATCAGGAAGAGACGAGGAGAATCACTAACATGTCGGAGAGGAGAAGTGAGGGGAGCAGAAGGAGTCGTCGTCCTCGTTGCCATAGAACCCCAGGCTACCTTTGGGCTCATCTGGTGTCACCAGTGGGGGTGCGATGTCAGGCATTTCCTCTTCTCCATCCTGCAGCCCCGTTCCCTGCAGTGCAGAGATATCCAGCTCCTCTGGCATTTCAATGGAAACATCTGCAAGATACGGTCTTGCTCAGCCTCCATACAGGGGCAGAGAGAAAGAACTTGGCTGGAAGATCTAGAAGGGTAAGTCCCTGGGGATGCCTGCAGCAAGTTTTGGCATAGTTACTTTCCTCTTGGGCAGTAATGACCACAATATCCATGTGACTTCCAATACCTATATGCTCTGTACTTCTCATCCTCCTTACCAAGCTTTTTGGGTACCCAGTCCAGACCGAAAGTGAACTTCTTGATCTGGATGACCAGATAATCTGGGAAAGAGGCGAACCGTGTTGTTCTGAAAGATATACATAATAGTTTTAAGTACTTTGTCAGCAAAGATTGAGGGTATCTAGCTGATTCAAGAAATCAGTGAGTAGGGCAGAGCCACGTCCTGAGCAGGTTGGGGGATACACCTGTCTGTCCAGCTCTCCTGTGCTGAGCTTAAAGCTCCTCAGACACAGAACCATTTCTAAGGCAGAAGCCCTGACAAGATGAGATGGAATGCAAATCTTGGGGATGAGAAAAAATAGTACATATTCTCTACCTTCCAATCCTGTATTTTACAAGGCTGGTCAGATTTCGTTTAATTAAAAGTCTAACCCTTAAGCAATGTAGTGGAAATAACACCTTTTATTAGACTAACACCTGCAGGAACTGACAAGCTTTCAAGCACAAGAGTACTTTTTTGGATATGAAACAGAAGCAGTAAATTTTCAGTTAACTGAATTTGATTAAACATTATTTAGTTAGACAATTTGAGAGAGAAAGTGTCTGGGATGTATGAAATAGAGGGGAATGTTTGTGAAGGGAGAAGCACCTATAAGTGAGACAGATACTCATTACCAGGTGATAATTGCAACATGATGTAGAACTAAATTAAGCAAATTAAGCTGTTTGAATACAACTCAGTAAAAATTAAAACAAAGTGTTACTTTTCAATGTGATGTTTGTTTATGTAGTTATTGCTTAATAACGGAATATTTGTTAGAAAAACACTTCCAACTCTTTGAGGACTTTAACTGCAAAAGAACACTCAGTAGCATCACAGCAGAAAGCTGTTTACATTTGTAATCTCGTTACTGCAACTTTGCACTGTTGGATGTGCTACAGGCAGTGAGAAAAATGAAAGCTCTTTTTTAAACCTTGCTACTAGCATTTAAGTTAGCATTCTTTCAAAGAACCCATGCATCTGTTACACTCGGTGTTCTGCTCAAAACTTAACAGTTAAAAACTTACAGAAATTTTAGAGACGGCGCAAGATCAGTGTCATCATACAGTCAGTACTGATTCCAAAGCTAAATTTTAAATTTACAGTAAAAGCCACTAGTTTTCTGGAGTATCTCTGTATTTTTGTAGCCCCTCAGCAACTGACATCTGATGGCGAGGAGTTCTCTAGCACTGCTATTCTGCCCACTGAGGGCAACCACTCCAGCACTGAGGGACTGGTCCCTTCTCTGCCTCAATGTTCTATGGGCCCAGGGTGTGGAGGACTACAAAGCTTCAGTAATAGTTCTTTCCCCCAAGGCACTACAAGAAGTCCCCAGAGATGCAGCTTTGGCCAGTTCATCACAGCTTAGCTGATACACACTTACTTGAGAGCCACAGACTTGGCCTGCAAGGCTGTGCTCCAGAAATCATCCACCTGCTCTGGTGCTCCATAGGCCTCTAGGCAGGAGCTGAAAGGCACCTTGGCTCGCACCAGCTCAGGCAGTGGCTGCTTCTCCTCCTCTGCCTGCCTCTTCTTCTCCTCATATTCCAGCAGTTCATCTAGAGGATAAAGCAGAGGAGTCAAGGACCACCTCTAGGTACCTACAAAGCAACTGGTGTAAGCTACACCCAGAGGCAGAACAGGCCTATAGATACATCAAGAATGGAGCACAACTTCCAGAGCACTGTTCTGCTACTGCAGTCACTCCTGTTTTGCTGCTGAATCACAGCCCAGCTTGTGGTGTCCAAGGGAAAGGCTCTAGAGGGACATCACTGTGTCACTCCACCTCTGAAGAGATCAGCCCGATCCCACAAAAACAGGAGAAGGATCTGGCCTCAGAAGTGGCAAAGAAGTTCCTTTCTCATTTAAGGAGTTCTGTAAGCATAGTACAATATACAAACATAGGGTTTGCTACTGTTCTGGTCTTGGCACATTACTGACCTTTGTTGAGTGCAGCATCCATGGGCACAGGCAGCTGCATAATATAGTCCACGCGCTGGGTATATTTCACCTTTTCTGTGGCCAGGCACTTCAGCTTCTCCTCCACCAGAAAACGGAAGACCTCGTTAGGGTTCTCCGAGCTGCGGCAGTTCCTCTGAAGGAGGAGAGATTAGAAGGACAGATGTAACATCAGAAGGGCAGAAAAAATGATCTGCAGTAACAGTGATACCACACAGCACATGGCTGAAGAGTATTTACTTCTGTACCCAGTCCCCCAGAACAGACAGCACAGGAAATTAAAGCCAGCTTCTGTACTCCAGGAAGCCATGGCATTCCTGCTCCTAAAGAAGAAAGTTTACATCTCCAGCTGTGCCACTCCCAAAAAAGATTTCTCCAAGGAATCAGCCCTGACAACATGGCCAAGCACCTCTCCTTCTCCACCCTGGCAGGTGCTAGCTGGCCCATTTCCCCGTGTTCTTTCCCTGTCTCTTCCGACTGCCAGCTTCTCACCTCCGCTCCTCATCCCTTGCTGTGGGAAGAAAACCAAGCTGGACTTTTCCATGATTTGCCAGATAGACTCAACCATTACCTCCACCATGTTGATGAAGTGCAGAAAGAATTCCTGGGCATCCTGCTGTCGGTTAGTGGAAAATTCTGGGTGCCCCTTTCCGATGAGGGACTTAAACATGCGTGGAGCAATGCCATTTTGCATACCCTGCAAATAAGTGTGGAAGAGGAAGGTGGTCATGATTTGCCAAGCATGTGTCCTGGCACGTAGCACTCTATTGTTAGCCACATTTTTCTTCAGGTGACAGGTGTTGGAACAAGCCCCAGCACCTCTCTTCAGAAAGGGTTCTCCCTCCTCTGCCATGTAAGACACACAATACCTCATGCAACACACATCAGGAGGATGCTGTATCCAAGCCTTACCTTCTGATCAGGCTGCTGCTCCCCATCTGCAGCAGCTGGCCTTGAATATTCCCCAGAAAGAAGTCCATGGCCCAGTTTGGCTCTGGAATGACAAAGTCACTGTTAGTACCAATGCTTCTTCAATCTCACATGCTCCAGGAGCCACATCAACCCATCCAGCTTTAACGCTGCCATGGGCTGTCAGTCTCACAGATAACAGCCTTCTCTGCTGCACCAGGCAAGATTATCTTATTGTGGTCTGCTCTCTGGCCCCAGGAGAAATCACTGACTTCAAAGTTACCAGGACTTTGGGTGCCGATCTCAACCACTGCTTGCACACCAAGCAGAACATGAAGGAACAGCGGGTGCTGAGCCATAGAGCAGGCTGCACAACAGCCAAGCTGAGCTGCAGCCTGACGTGGGGAACGGAGCAGTGTCTGACTGTGCAGGAGACAACAGGGCACAGAGAAATTGTCTGAGCCAGAAATAGCACTGCTGTGAGCACACTGATCACATTTTCCCAGAGGAAAGATTGACTGCATGAGGCACTTAATGGACAACAGTATGTGTTCAGCGACTTTGTCCTATGCCCAGACCCTCCTGCTATTCCATTTCACCCCAGTCCTTCTCCATCATTATTGCAATTTGTCTGGAACCAAACCTTACCAACTCCTCCCTTTGCCCAGGCAATAATCTTTCTGGTTGTCTCACCTTAATCCCCTCTCAGTGAACGTCTCACTCTAGGCTGCCCAAATTTAGAATCCTCCCATGCCACTGAATTCCCTTTCCACAAATGCCACCTTCCATTCCCCCACCCAAACTTCCACATGCTGCTTTCTTGTTTGAGAGCAGCTATAGCAATGCAAACCCCTCCCAAATCTTGTGTTCCTCCTTGTGCACATCCTCCTGCACAGTACCTCGAGGGAAGCCTCTTTAAGCATACATAAATTATCCACAGAGAATAAAGCTGCCTAAACCTACATATCCCCTGCTCTTTGCCATCTTCCTCCACTGCAGACAGCAAGCCCCTTTTTGCTGTTACGCGGACAGAAGCTGCGTCCCAGAAATCCCCCCAGTTGAACAGGCATAACACACATAATACATTTCAGAGCCTCTCATGCACACGGGGTGCACTCTGTCCTCTCCACCTAGGGCATTCAGCTGAACTTCTTGGCTTAGATCCTTATTGATCACTGAGGATCAGTGTCTCTGGTGACAGGCAAGGGAAGAAGTGAGGTTTGAGGGAGAACCCTGGAGCAAAGCAGCACAGGGAGATGCATCCAGGCAGCCTCAGCCTTCCTTATCTCATCAGAACTTTACGTACACTTGTGTGCTGAAATCCTGTGTGGGGTCTGAAGGTGCACTTTGGAATATCTTCTCCAGCTTGTCCACATACCTGCAGAGCAAAACAGAGCAATCTAAGGGATACATGGGTTCATCTAGTAAAAATGCAGTTCTGAGCGTGATTACTGCAACAGAAGCTCCCAGCTCTAGGAGACCTTTGTATTGATCCCAGACTAATGGAAAGGAGTGATTAAGCTCACTTACTTTCTCTGGAAGTCTGGGATACTGAACAGCACCTGCATCACAGAATTGAGGTAGCAACTGTTGCCCAGGTTACGGATACCAGTGTACCCAGGCCCATAGAGGGGCTTGAGTTGAACGCCAGATTCCTGGATGAGCTCCCACTCCCCAATGCGCTGGTTCATGTCTATTTCCAGTTCTGTCATCGTCTTGTCTGTCTGCGGAGGGAAAGAACACGAAAAACCTCAAAGACTCAAGGAAACATCAGAGGTGTGAAAAGTGCAATGCTGTAGAGAAACAGAGTCAAATCAATTCTGTTTTGTTTTATAAGTAGAGGAGAAGAAACAAGACTTGTTTCCATATATATGAATACCTGGGACAGAAAGAGGAGAGAAAAGAAATATGGGAGAAATCTGAACCATTCCCTATAAAGAAGCATGGAAACCACACACTAACAAAAAAAGCTCAGCACCTGGGAGCCTCCCTGCCCACAGTCCTGACACATAACCCCAAGGAAATAAACCTGAGTGACATGAAAGAAAGGCAAAAAATCAAAGAAGAGAGGCAGATGAGACAACTGCCCCAAAACCCCCAGGGTTTCTTGACCAGGAAAGGTTCTGCATTGCCACAGAAAGCTGGAATCCAGCTAAGACATCTCAGAGTTGCTTCTCTCTCCCTTTGGGCCTATGGAAGGTGCCACTTCCTCCTCACCTTCTGCATCTTGAGCATGTCAATCCCAAAGTGTGCCAGGTGCTCTGCCAGGTTGGGATCCAACACCATGTCATCCTCATCGTAGGAGTATACATCTATGCAGGAAAACACAAAAGAGAGAAACTTACAATGGCCTGTGATCTCAAATTCACGGCTGGATGAAGAAAGTGCTCAGAACTGGGAGTTTTGACAAATGGAGCCATTGGGGTTTCTGCCCTTTCTCAGAATAACGTGACAGACAGAATATTGAGGTTCCTCCTAAACATGTGACAAGACAACCATGTCACCCATCAGGCTACAGAGGTACACTTATGCCTGTAGTAAGGAAAGTGGGTTACTGTGCCATATACTCTCCACTCTGGATTTGGACACACAATTCTTTGATAAACACCCTACCACAGAAAATCAGATGGCAACCTGGATACTATTCTAAAAGCTTCCAAGTACAAGGGAAGGGCAGAGGAAGGCAAGGTCTTATCAGCTCGTTCTTTGCCTCACACAAGAAGCAGGTCAGAGTGGGAAAGTTCACACTGGGATGACACTGCGTGTTCCAGGTCACAAGATGGCCAGCACCACCCCGATACCTGGAAGAGATCTGCATCAGCCTGAGTGGTGCCTGGCATCCCTAAGCCCAGGAGGATCCCCCTTCTCACCAGCCCCATCAGGAGTAATTGTTCCCAGTTTCACAGCCAGCGGGTAGCCGGTTTCTCGGTAGTGCTCAACAGCGTGGTTGTTGCCACCACTGCCATCAAAGTAGCGCCGACCACAGAGGATGGCTCCGTCGGTCATGTTCAGCCACAGGTTCTCCTTCATGTCACACTTGCTGCACTTCCAGCCACTATTGACAAGGAATAGAGAAAAAGAGATCAGAGTGAAAACCTCTGGGTTCTGCCTCCCAAGCCCTCTCCATTGCTGCCCACTGCAGTATCCGTAGTATAAGCGATCTCATTCCTCTTTTACTACAGAACACTGAGCAACCTGAAATACCTTAGTGTGCCATCTCCCCTGAATTTACTTTGTCAAGGCACCCTCGGAGACTCACAAAAGAAGTCTCATCTGCTGCTGCAGTCCAGCACAGGAGAAGGGCCTGGGACACAGAATAACACACAGTGACACAGAGTGACACAGTGAGTTCCAGTACTATGCTCACCACGGTGGGATGCGGACATCGTTCTGAAGCTGGTGCAGGGAAAAAGCGTGTTTGGAAACACGTCGAACCTCCCCATCCCAGGCCTGCACCTCCTGCTTCCGTGAGGCTGAATCTGCTGTCAGGATGGCCTCAATTGCACTGGCAATCTGGAATTAGGACAGCAGGAAAAAGCATGAAGGGCTGCCCTACCACAGTAAGGGCACAAGAAGCTTCTGGTGCCACAACATTCCACATTTAGGCAAGTCAGTTGAGACTTTTGGGAGCCTCAGTCACAAACAAGCCAGGACTCTGTAATATACAGCACTGTGTAAGTGCAGAACAATCCTGATGACTGCCAGCTGAGATTTCACTGCAGCTCTGCAGGATCCCTTTTACAAGGCAGTTTCCTTCTCTATAATGGTACATTTCTTCATCAACAGTAAACACAGCTCTCCACCCAAACATACCCTGTCTTTGACCATGTCTGGTAGTCCCTCCAGCCCATCACGTGGAATATCCAAATGGTCTGGGAAAATTACTATTTTTACATCTTCATCATATTCAAACTTTTCTTCTGTGATGTCAAATCCACCTTCTACACCTACAGGAACAAAAAACATTGTGGTAATTGGTGAAAACAAAGAACTTGAAATGCTTCTTTCCCCACAGCTTACACAAAATAAGGCACCATGACTAAGAAAAAGATCTAAATCAATGATCCACAATCTTTCTTCCACTTCTGGATCCCAGAGTTTCAGCTGGCGGTGTGGACTTCACAGGAACAATTATAAGCCTAGTAACAATTGGTTTATTTTTCCCAGCTCTTTTTACATATGCTTAAAAAGAATCTCCAGACCCTCACTACAACCAGGAAGAAAACCAAACCTGCTCTAGAGAGGCACTGGCTAGAACAGAGCCAAGATAAAGCACTGATGTTCGTCCTTCACCAGAATACTCAAGACAATGAATGGAGATGTGCATGAAGAGATCATCTTGTAAGCCAGGGCAAAGGTCAGGTCTACCAGCATCTTTAAGAAACCTGCCTCTCTTTCTTGCCTTTTCCAGAAAGGGTAGTTTAGAGTCCTGCACTCAAGCAAGAAGAACCAGGAGCTCCTCTGGAACCAGAACATTCAGAATTGCAGAAAAAGTCTTAGCAAAGGTATAGTGATAGTAGTTTCTATGCCCACTGTGTTTTCCAGAGGTTGCACCAGAAATGGGAGATCCATACATAAAAGGTTATTTGCCAGTTGTAAAGAGTCATCATGGATGCTCACTAAACCATCTGCAGTTTCTGCAGATTCCCTCACCTATAGTTTTTGAATTATGTAGGTACTCAGAGGAAAACCTTGGCCTTCTCTGTTCTGCAGGCATTCACATCCAACATCCCAAAAGGAAAGAGGCAGAAGACACATGACTTACTAGCAGCCTAAACCCCCTGTGTTTTTAAACTGAATTTCCTTTATTTCCGAAAAAACTGCATGCTGTGACTGCAATAATCTCTGCAACAAATATATGAACATCTGCAGCTGCAACAAATTTCTGAAGGGAATAAAAGCTTTTGCTGCTCAGTGCCTCTGCCTCAAGAATCTATGTGTGCAACACAGTTCTGATAACCACTACTGCATTTCCTTAAAACATTATTGTCAAAAATATCCAGCTCCACGATATCTTCTGCAACTCCCTCCTTAGATACTTGGAATTTTTACACTATGCACAAACTGCTATGTATGAACACAACGATTTTAGAAAACAGTCACCAGCATCCTACAACAACATACCTAGATAATCCTCTTCCGTGACTCTTCCGCACAGCCCAGAGATTTCCTTTTACCACTTCATAGAGTAAAGCAATACACAATCCCCCTGGGCATTACACAATTCCTGAACCCTAAACAAACTAAACCAGACTGGTGAGGTCGCCTCAGGTGGTTACATGAACCTTCTGAGGCTTCAGATGAGGAAGAGGGTCAACAGCCACCAGCTTGCCCTGAGGTACACTGTCTCCCTTTCCATGGTGGTACCTAAGCATTACACACCACAACAGTCCATCAACCAACATACAGGCATAGAAGGCAAGCACTGTAGATCTTTTTCCTCATTGAGAGGGGAAAGTGAGGTACTGAGAGACCAAGAACTACATTTTACAGCCAAATATTTCCCAAATCCTTCTAGTACTTTAAAAAAACCTCCCGCATCAGGATTAGCTAAACCACCACGGTTCAGCTAAAATAAAGATAAAAAAAGCCTTCACCTGAACTTAAGACCATTGTCTCACAGGGCTATTACTTTCATTTATTCTCTCCTGCTCCATTCACACCACTAAGCTGTTATCACAGGCAGATATTTGCCGACCCACTGACAACACTTGTTGCAAGACCTTTGTAGAATTCAGGATGCGGAAATAACTCATAAGGCAGACTGGGCCTCATCTCTCCCAAAGCAGCATAATCACATATATACAGAAAAGCATGGGCTATCTGAAGAAACAGAGATTCCAGTCTCAATTTTGCTAGAAGTGATCTTTGGGGTGCTATTCAGCTCAGCAGCAAAACAGGGAGCAGCTGACAGTCTTAATTGTGGTGTTTGTGCTCTGGCAGTAGACGACGCACCGGGCATCTACACCAGGGAATAAAGTGAGCCAAAATCAAGATGCTCATGGTCCAGATTCATGATTTCCCTCTAGTGGTCAGCTTCCAGCAAGCCAAGAACCTGTTACTGCTACAAATGTTCCTGTCCCTTGCTTTATGTGTCTCCATAAAGGCTCAGAAATTACCAGCTGAGACTGCTCCAAATAAGCAGCATCTCCATTGATTGCCATGACAGCCTTCTCAGTCAACGAAAGACAGTAATGGAACACCAGCATTATTCCTCCAAAAAAGGAAGATTTTTAATATTCTTTATGTTTTAATGCTCATCTGTATTTCCCCCAGTATCAGCCTTACAAGACCTAATGAGCCAAAAATGTTAATGCAGCATTTCCCATTAATTTCTCCCCCATCTATATCAATAATACTAGTTGAATATCTGAGGCATTTAAAAAACAGTTTATCTGCCAGGAGCTTCAAACTTACTTTTCTCAGACATATTTTCTCAAATTTATTTCAGCCCCATGCTGGGCACATTGTGTTTAAGCAACAGTCCCAGTCTGGTTATTCCCACACCAAGGTGAGCCAGGCATGTGGGGTCACGGCAGAGGATAAAAAACATATTTATCCACAGAAAACAAGATGCAACTTCGGACACAGAACACAACTACCACCTTAATGACTGTTCTACAGAAACTGCTCACCCAAGACACACTGAAAAACACAAAGTCTGAATTTGGCCAGCGACACTAGCACAGAAGAGTAAAGCAAAGAGACAAGCCAGGCAGTTCCAGAGGACTGGCTGAACACAAGGACCATACAGTACATAGGTGCTTCCTTACCAATAGCCAAGCGAGTTGGTTTCTTCCTTGGAGGATCCCCAGCACTGGAGTTGGTGTCTTCTTCCTTCTGTGGCATTGAGAGGAAATAGGGAAGTATGAGCTACGGGGACAGACATGCTGTGACAAGCCTTAGGGATTGAAATCAAGCTACTCTGAAAACAGAAGGCAATCAGGCAGAAATAAGGTGGGCAATCCATACAACAACTCAACATAAGCAGAACTGAAGCACTGGCATCCCTCAATTCACCAGGAAGAACATCAGTTGTATCTGAGGAGAGAAAACTCTGTATCTGATGGAATACACAGACACAGCCCAGCTCTCAATTTCAGAACAAGTTCAAGAGTACGTATCTTTATTTCCTACCGGTTTACGTGTTCTTTTGAGGTGCAGGTAGACCCGCTGGCCTGTTTTCTGATAGTGCTTTTCCACATACTGCTTCCCAAAGCCCAGGAACGTGTTCATGCAGATATACAAGCCGCCATCTGACTCCTGGAAGGAAGGAGGGACAAAACTGAAGGGAGGCGGTAAAGAATGCCATTCCAGCTGCTAGGATAGGCATGGAAGACTAGTCATTATTCATTAAATCATGGAACAGCTCATTCCTGCATACCGGTCATGAGCAGCTAGTAAGAAATAGGATGGCAAGCCCCAGCCTGGCTGTCCCAGAAGAACAGGTACTGCTGTCATGATGATGTATTTAAAAAACTATTTGCGTGTTCATTTATGGCAGGATGCTACCAAATCAGGAAAGCCTAAGTTTCCACAAGAGTTTAACTCGCAAAAGGCCCTTAGCATGCACAGTTTACAAGTTCAGAGCATGGTACAATCATTACCAGCAAAACTGTGGCACCCTGTCCAAATGCGTGACTCCCAGTACCATAGGGAATGTTGCCAAGCCACAGCAGTGCGAGGAAGGTTAACAGACCACTGTTTACTTTTGCTGTTGCGTTCAAAAGCCTGTGAGCAGCTTGGAAACGGATACAGAATGTGCCCCCACCATCCCACCGGCAGCTGGAAAACACCACGCTCATTTAGAAGATACCCTTTTTAAACTGAAGGGGCAAGGGACCCAAATGCAGAGGCTGGAAAGGAAGGAAACCATTAAGAAGCTCCCAGAAGCTGCTGGGACTGATTCAGAGTGGGCACTGCACGGTCAGGCATCACTGTGGAGCTCGGGGAGGGAAAGAGGGCCAGAATGCCATGTGCCGTTTCCTCGAAGGACCCGTATCTTCCATCTGCAGCCCATTTCTGTTGGGCTGGGGCTCAGCGAAGAAGCTCAAGGGGGACCTCGCCCTCCTGCTGCCTTCGCTTCCCCAGGTCCACTTAGGCCGAGCGGGAGTAGCGCAGGAAGCGCAGGGATGCCAGCGGGGTGGAGACGGCTGGAGAAGGGACCACTGCCATCTTAATGACACAGCACCGCCTCGCCCCCCGCCTGCCGGGCCACGCCGCGCGGCGAGGCCGGGGGAGTGGCTCAGACCCGGGCAG
>VZRO01006807.1:689616-715262 GCA_013397915.1 Daphoenositta chrysoptera | reverse complement strand
GGCCGGCCGGCCTGCCGGGCACGGCTTCTCCTCGGGTAAGTGCTCGGTGTGGGGGTGACCGGGCTCCCTGTGCCCGGAGAGCTGCGCGGCACGGGCCGTGAGCGAGTCGGGACTCTCGGCACCCTCTGGTTCGGGTGCCTTCTCCAGGCTTGCTCCCCGACAGAGCCTGTCCCGATCCCCCAGCTGGGCTGTGTCCCACCGCCTGGAACATTTGCAGCCCGGGGAACTGTTGTGTCATCGAACCGATTACTGTCTAGAGTTGAGAAATTGTTTTCAACCTGTATTCAAAATCAAGAGGTATATAACAACTCCTCCCCTCTCTGAGATGGGTTTGTGACTGTGGAGACCTGTTCAGAGGGACCTTACAGTTTCTGCTCGGGAAGAGCTAGGGAGCACGGGTGGGAAGCACATCTCTGTGCTATGGCTGAGTGGTGCTGAGAGACTTTGATACAGACTGTGCTTCAGAAAGCTCTGTGCTGAGCACTGCTCCTAGGAAGAGCAGCTGAGAACTGGGACTGTCGAACCTGGAGAGGAAAATGCTCAGGGGGTATCTTATTAATAGATACAAATACCTGAAGGAAAGGTATAAGGAAGGAAGAGCCAGGCTCTTTTCGGTGGTGCCCAGTAATGGGGACAGAATGGAACACAGGAAGCTCCTGACAATCAGGAAACATGTTGTTTTTTCACTGTGAGGGTTACCAAGCACTGGAGCAGGTTGCTCAGAGAGGTTGCTGAATCTCTATCCTTTGGGATATTTGAGAGACACCTGGACATAGTCCTGGACAATGGGCTCTAGGTGGCCCTATTGCAGTAGGTCCTCTAGAGTTCACTTCCAACATCAACCTTTTTGTGATTCCTTCAAAGCCCTCGGGTAAGTCTTTGCTGTACAGGCAAGCAAGCTGGATCATAAAGGCTGGGAGGCATTTAAAATCCAGTAACTTTGAGCCTTGTCATGATGCACTGGTGTGTTTCCTTTCGTCAACTAGTGAGCAAGCCCATAAGACACAAGCCCAACAACAAATTCATGGCGACATCTGGAGGAACTGGCCGCTCTCCCCTCAGCATTCTACAAGATGATAATTCTCATTCTCCCAGTGCTCCTGCCCCTCGCCAGGTAAAGCTTAATGGGTCATACCAAGGGAGGGAGATTGAGCTGAAAAAAAAAGCCAAATCCTTCAGTTTCTGTATCTTGTAGGGTCCCAGTTTAGAATTGTGACCTCCTAGGCCTGTAGAGACCAGTAACTCCACAAACGTTATTCTGTGGGTCAGTCTTGTCCCTAAATGCCTCCAAGTCTTGTTCAATGTCTGTCTTTGGCCTTACCACAAAATTGCCCATTTCAGTGCATTCTTTCTCTTTAGGCTGTAAAAACAGTCACTCTTGTACATTTTCACAAGAGAGCCCAAGCTGAATGGCTTGAAAATAGGCTACATAGTCTGCTGAGAATTACCTAACCTTCAATTAACTTGTGTTTTATACTCTGTGTTTGGGTTTTTTATTTCTCTAGGGCAAGAGGCACGTGTTGGGGGAGAACCTTGGGGAGAAGAAGGAAGTGACAGTGGATCTGAACAGGAGCCTTAAATCTGGGAACTGTGCTTGGAGTGACTTGAACAAAGAGAACCAACAGTGTCCTTTTGTGGAGAACTAGAGGTCTCTTTTTTCAGGATCTTGATGTAATTTGCTCCTATGTTTTGAGAGTTTTCTAGTGGGGAGAAATCCTGTAATAGACTGAAACTCCAGAGCAGTGGTCACATTTCTCACCTCTCCCTCTTGGGGAAAGATCTCTCCCTCCTCTTCCTTGCTTGCCATGTCTTATGTACAGCACAGACTTTGTCTCTTTTATTGTGTATCAGCTGTATTGATTTTTCCATAGAGTTTTAATCTCCAGTAAATAAATTTGTCTTCAACCTTTGCTGATTATATGTCCTGATAGCACAGCAGGAGTCCCCTGCTTGCCCAGCACAATATTTTCTTTGAGACAAGGGTTCAGGAACAAATAGTTCAGCCTTCCATTAACCTTAAACCTGCCCTGTCCTCTGCTTGTAGCATGCTGAAGGGTATGGCCTTGAAACCATGTACAACAGCATGGGCTGGGAAGCTGCAGCTCCCTGCAGGAAGCTGATGTATATACAGTGTCACCTCTGGAGTTGTACTGCTCCTACACTGACCTGAAACTGAGTTATGCAAGGGTCTGTCGTGAGGGTGAGATCCAAAATAACATGAGATAGTATTGTCCCTTACTATTGACCTTCTGTTGATAAGTTACTAAACCTTGTTGATCTCCAGCTCTCCCTAGCAGAGCCTTGGGAGCCCCAGGATGTTGCTCTGAGCCAACAAGTGGAATAGGGGCTGAACAAAATGGCTGTGTCCTGTAACTGACCTAAAATATGCCAGATTTGAAAGAATGCACTTTCAGCTTGCTATCCCAACTTCAGCCTCTTCTCAACTAAAATGTGAGGAACACCCTCCCGTGGGGACTGAGAGCTAAAGCAGGGTCTGTGGATGAGGTGTTGACTGGTTGAGACCAGCAGGCAATATTCACAGGAAAGGAGTTATGTTTGCAGTAGTAGCTCATTGCAATGCTGGAAAGAACACAGCCTGCAGTGTTTCTGTGAGCTTTCTTTATTTGCCTGGGCTATGAAGATCTAAACAGACTTGAAAACATGGGCTGATGGCTACTGGTTAGGTAGGGTCACCACACAATGCAGGAGTGAGGCAAAGAGGGAAGGAACAGCAAGAAGCAGACAATAAATAAGAATAAATATAATATTCCCTGATATTCTGGCAGGTCTTGAGGGCTACTTTTCTGCCATTTACGCATAGATAAGACTTGAGCTAAGAAAAGAATAAATATATTCCCTGGTATTCTGGCAGGTCTGAAGCCTGCCTTTCCCCTGTTTATGCATAGATAAGACTCAAGCTAAATGTTCCCCCATGGAACTGAGCCAAATTTACACTAGCTTTTTGTTTGAGCTGGTGCCATAGAAATCTCAAACCCAGTGTGTCTCTGGGGCTGTCTGCATGGATATAGGACAGCTGCACAGAGAAGTCAGGTAGAGTTAATCAGGAAGAGAGCTTAGTCTGGGGTGGATGTTGCATGAGGGGTCCTCTGAAGGAGGAGGATGTGGATCAGCATAGGTAGAGGTGTTGGAAAGAAGGTGTAGGGTGTCTGAATTGTACTGTAAAGTCCTGAGACATAAAGTACAGGTCTTCAAGCCTGCACAAGCCTGCTGGGGCTGTTTAGAGTTGGAGAAAAGGGCCAGTGTGTGTATTCCTGCTCCCCAGCTCCCCCTGCTTCTCCTCCTCGATCTTTCCCTTTCACTCTGTGAGACTCCTACAAGTGACCTGTGTCTAGAGACAAGTGGGAGTGGTAGGTAGGCGTTTCTGTTGTGCTCATCTGAAGATGCTGTTTGCATGGGCTCGGGCTGTGGGCCATGCTTCCGCTGCTCTTCCCCTCTCTGCTGGCATCCTCAGTTCCAAATCTTGAGGAAGCTGTCCCAGGAGCCAGTGGCAACAGCCATGCCGTCTGCAGTCACCCCCAGGCAGCTCACTCTGTTGTCGTGGCCAGAAAGGATTCCTGTGGTGGGAAAGAGGAGAGGTCAGGGAGTGAAGTGGGGCCTGTGAGAGGTGACGGGGTTGACCCTGCTGAGGACACGCATCGCAGGCTGTGCCTGCACGCCATGTCCTGGCCCTGTCTGTTCCCACATAACCTGTTAGAGTCACTCCGTGGCTAATAGGAACAAACATACAGAAGAACTGTGTGTGGCATACAACCACCACCCACAGGCCTGGCCAAAGGGTTCTGGGGAAGATACGGCCAGCTGAATCGTCATACAACTGCTTTCACCTTGGAGTGGTGGTAGGACTAAGATAGGATAGGGTCCTTGATAAGGCTGAGAAACAGCAATGCTGTTGGTGGGCTGTGTTTCATGACTTTTCAGAGGGTAGGGGCCACATCTGAAAGAAAAACGTTGCTTGTTCTGTGTATAAGCATCACAGAGTTCCCAAAGATGTTGGATGGAAGCCCAGGTGCACACTTGGCTTGGTGCCTGGCCACCAAGTGGCACCTTGAGTACCTGGAACTGGCAAATGGCAGACTAGGAGAAAGTAGGATATTCTATTGGTGGTTGTGAGCAATTTTAGCTGATAGGAACCTTCTTGTGCCCCTTGAAACAATGTTGTTTAAAGGCTTGACTTCCTTAACATTAAAAACAACAGCTCTTCTACGCCAGTGAGAGTTGTCCTAGTTCTGGTGTGCTCCCTAAGTGCGAGGGAGCTTAGTTGGGTTTCAGTCAGTGTAAGATGTGTTTCGGTTAGAAAAAGTGCCTTTTCCTTGCCTTGGTAGGGACAGAAGGCCTTGCAGGGAGTGAAAGAGGGACCTCAAGGAGCCACTCACCCACGCGCTCTGCTTTCAGGGAGTCCCAGATGTTGCAGTTGAAGTCATCATACCCAGCAAACAAGAGCCGCCCGCTGCGGGAGAGGGCAATGGAGGTGATTCCGCAGATGATGGTCTCGTGGGAGTACATGATGAGCTCCTGGTCCGCCCGCAGGTCGAAGAGGCGGCAGGTGGCATCGTCGGAGCCTGTGCAGATGGCCTCGCCGTTGGGGAAGAACTGGGGAGGGCACACACCATGTTTTATTGAGGTTTTCCTCAGATCCTGATGGAATTCCTCAACTCGTCACCTCCCCGCTAACCACCAGGAAGCCATGGAGGCAGGACAACCTGGTAGGACCAGACACTGAATCATAAAATTTGAGCCTGCTGAAGAGGGAGACTGAGACTTCTCATAAGGCCTAATAAACCCCTTCCACTCCAAGAAAACAAATGACCTAAGGGCTAGAGCTGTTGCAAGCCATCTCAGTGCTTGAGGAAGTATTATTTTGACTCCAGCTGTTAGGTTGGGCCCTAACAAGTGTCCACCCATTATCCCCCAGCTGAGGTCTGGCATAATTCTGGCTATGAGAGCCTTTCTCTGTCTGATCCTCATATCCCAACCTTCTCATACATGTTTGTTTTCTCTGGTCTTGCTCTGAGCAGTAAAAAAAGGACTCCTCAGGAACAGGTACAGCAGGAAACCATATGGCTGGCAAGGTAGCCATGGGACAACTGAGAAAGGTTTTACTAATTGAAGTCAGTGGAGGGTGGTTCAAGCAGCAGACTGCAGGAAGCTGGCAGGCTCATTTGGTTAGCTACAAGGATTAGTCTGGCATGTTTCTTGTCCTGCCATCTCTACAGCTCTGAGGGAGATGCTTCCTCCCAAATGTGTGAGCTGCCTCCCATGAAAATTTAATCTTCAGAAGATCTCCCTGTGACCCTAAGTCCCCATCTCTTCTCTCTGGAGCTGACCTCAGCTGAGTTAGGTATTCCTGCTGCGTCACTTGTGTCTTGTGCCAGGGCTGCTGGAGCGTGCCCGAACCACAGTTCTCAGCAGCTGCTGCAAGCAGAGCTGAACCAGCACCTGTGTCAGGGTGCTCAGCTCCACAGACCATGGTGTGCTGCCTGTCCAAGACTTGGATGCTTTGGTGCCTGGGAAGACTCCTCCTTCAAACTTCAGTGAACTTCGGCCCTGCCTGCTTCAGGCTGGATCATGATGCCAAGGTCTGAGACCCTTGCTACCCTTATGACTGTGACAGCTTCTTTCAACCTTGTCCCAAGGCTGTTTCGGAGCTGTTCCACACCGTTTTCCATGTTTCCCTACCACTGTGCAGACAGCATACATACGGAGATGGCGTTGATGTCGGACTCGTGCCCTGAGAAGGTCTGACGGCAGGAGCCCTCCCGCACGTCCCACAGTTTGGCAGTAGCATCACAAGCCCCAGAGACGAAGAGTTTGAAGTCAGGGGAGACGGCCAAGCTCATGCAGTCTCCAGTGTGACCAATGAACACAGTCTTCTGCTGCCCCGTCTCGATGTCCCAGAGCGCACTGCAGGAGGGGAGAAGAGAGAACGTCTCAGAGCCAGCCCAGGCAGAGCAGACCTACAGCTGGGCTGAAGAGCTGTCCCACTTCGCAGGCAAAAGGGGGGAAGCCATGGCTATGGCACGGGAAAATGGGTGAGAGCATCCCTGGAGTCAGCTGTATACAACAGAAGGTATCTTCTCAGCTGTTGCTGGCAATACCTTTGCCAAAGCAGAGTTAGACTAAGGCTGGGGCTGTGTGAGGTTTGGTACATTCCCATAAATGTAACACCTGAAGGGGATACTGAGAGATGGTAAGAGGGACACAAACAGCAAAAAATAACAAACAGCTGAAAAAGGTCTGCTGTATCCATGCTTGTAAGATGTAAAGCTCTTGTTCAGTGGGATCCCAGGCCACACCCGGGTGAACAAGCTCTGTGTAACCCTGATCTGTGAAAGAAATGCTACCTGTCAAGAGGTTCTCCCAAAGCAGGTGTTGCGATGGGGTGGGGTGAATAAAGACTCAGGACTGTTCAGAGTCACAGCACAGCAAGCCCTGAGAACCAGGAACCAAAGGATCCAGGTGCTGACTTTGCAGGTGTCCCTTGCACAGAGGGCAAGACTTGAGAAGTGGAGAACATATGTGTGCATCACATAAAATTAAAACACTTTCTGTCCTGGTATAAATGACACTGTTCTTTGTGAGAACTGATGACATGGTTCCTACTGCTTAACCTGGCCTCAGCTGGGAAAAGAAGAATCTGTTCTGCCAAGGGAGGAAGAATGGATTGGGCTTCCTAAGGTGCACTGTGTGGCCCCCCCCATGTGGGAGCAATTCTTCCTTAGAGAGTGGACTGCTGCAGAGCAGAAGGACTGCACTTGTTACTGAGCTAAGAGCAGAGGTCATGCCACTAGGATGCAGAAGAGAGCACTCACCATGTGGTATCTCCAGAGCTAGTCACAATATTATTGTCATCAAGAAATCGGCAGCAGGAGAGGTATCCTGGGAAGCGGGAAAAAGCAAATATGAGAAAAGGGGCAGGGATAGAACAGTGAAGTTTGGAAGCAGGGGGCACCCAGCTGCAGGCAGGCAGTGCACACACCTGTGTGGGCTGAGAGCTCCCTGCTCACTTTGACGTTGCCTTCACGAGACTTGAGGCTGTAGATGGAGCACATGTTGTCAAGGCCTCCACAGGCCACAAAATTGCCAGAGGGGGCATAGGCACAGGTCATGACCCAGGAGGAACGCAAAGGGATGGCATGAACCTGGGAGGACCAGAAACCGTGTCAGGACTTTTGGCAGCAGAGAGAACAGGTCAAGGGCACCAGCTCCCAGGGGACCCACTCCAGCATCCTGGTTTGCAGCCACCTGACTCCTACCTTGTTAGTTGTATATGTGTCCCACACAATCAGTTTCCCATCTTGTGAGGCACTGACCATAAGTCTGTGAGAAAGGAACAAGATCATGTTAGTAGCTCTCTTCCCCTCAGAGCCTTCCTGCCCATCACACCCATGTGCTGTCCTGCACACCCAGCAGATCAGCAGCAGCGCTCTCACTTGGAGTCCGTGGACCAGTGCAAGGCGTAGATCTTGGCCAGGTGTCCCCGCAGGGTCCTTCGGGTCCGCATCTGGATGTGTCCAACAACCTCCACTCCAGACACAATCTGAAGAAAGAGTAGCCGGAGAGAAAGAATTTATTCTGGACTACCAGGAGCTTTACTGCTTTCTACATCTCTGCCTCCTAACTCCTTCCCGAGTGGACAAAAGCCCCCTAAGAGTGGTGCCAGCTTGCCCAGCCAGCACTGTCCCTTACCTGAGCAAGTGTTGTGTCTGCACAGGCTTTCCGGGCATCCTGCAGAAGAGACAAGGGCAGATGAGACATGCGGGGAAGGCAATGACAAGTGAAATTTGGGGTCATAGCCTGAGGGCTACTAGAAGTAGGAACTGTGGCTTTGCTGTGTTTGGACTGTGGCCAGCCCAGGGGGATCCTGGTCTGTGATTAGGGCACCTTGACAAATGTCAAAGAAGGTGAGCCAAAATTTGCTCAGCATCCAGTTTGCTGTGCTACACCCTTTTCACAGACCCTCCCACCTGTCAGAACACCAGCTGTCTCACAGACAGAGGAGATCATGGGGATTCACTACATTCTTAGGACCTCTGTCCCCTCTTCTGTCCCTTCCCCTACCACTGTTCCCCCCACCATGGTGTGAAGATCTCCATTAGCATTTAAAGGGCTCCAAGCATGTAGATGGAGAAAGCCCAGCTCCAGAATGTGGCTGAGGAGGAAGGTTTGGGCATGCAGTGGAGGGGTAGACATGCTCTCAGTGGTTTCATAACTGTTGTCAGCATTACCGCAATCTGCTTCTTCAGCTGCTCAGCCTCCTGCTTCATCTGCTCCATTTCCCCCATCTTTCTGACCTAGGGGTGGCTCCTCCACGTGGGGCAGCCTTGGGTCTGGGGAGACAAATCGAAGGAGAGAAGTATGAGTTAGGACACTAATGTGATTGCTCAGTTATGGAAGTGTAGGTATCTCTGACAAAGGATTAGTGACCATTTCTTGGCTGAATGCTCAGTAATGTTGTGCTGTATCTGGCCACAGCCCTTAGCATTCGGGAAGATTGTGCTGGGCCTAGTCAAAGGTCCGTTTTGTCTTGGATCCTGCTTACACATACACATGTGGAAGCTGAAGAACTCCAGAGCCTCTTGCTGAGGTTCTGGCCACACCTGTCTCCTTATTTTTAACCTCTCCATTCCAAGCCCTGGGTCCTCTTCATCGGCTTCTCCCTGTTCATGGCCAAGCTGTCCATCTCAGCTCCAGGAGGAGGAAACTTCATGGGGGGAGTCCATTGACTATTTCCTACTGTTTGTCCTAGGCAAAGCCTCACGAGGCAGGACCCACCAACTCTCTGACCACCAAGGAAATCTATGGGGCTGTTGAAGTGCTATCTCAGTGTTCCCTTCTAGTTTCACATCAAAAACCAAACCAAACCGAAACCAAACCAACCAAACAAACAAAAAACCAAACCAAAATAAAATAAAAACAAAGGTGGATGCCTAGGGAAGGATCTAAGAATAACATAAGCCGATAGTGGTACTTCTCCTACTTGCCCAGCCCCAGCTTTTCACTGACGTCCAAAGTGAGAGCAGCATTATTGTATGCAAGTCCTTGATGGACTTTTCTTCTGTGCATTTGTCCACATCATCATTGTGCCCATGCCAAGTTTAGCCTCCTCAGTACCCCATGGTGATGACTTCCACAGCTGGGTGGCAGACTCTGCAAAGAAGTTCCTGCTTCTATCACTTCCTGGTGGCACTAGTTCCACTTGACAGTAGCTATATTTAGAGTTGGAAGAATCAGCAAATAACTGGTCTCTATTCACCTCTACATCACTCAGTATTTTATACATTTTTGTCATAGCCATCTCTTTTCCAGACTGCAGAACAAACAGTCATTCCTCCTGTGTAAGCTGTTACGTCCCATTACCTCTGTTGTTCTGTGAGCTTTTTGCAGTTGTTTACAGAGTAGAGATAATATGTTTTTGCAGGGTGAGCAGGGAACCAGAACTGTAATCCATATTCAAGATGCAGGTGCACTGTATCATTATTCAACATCTCTGTTTTATTCTCTCTTTCTTGTTATGTGCACTTAAATTTTCACCAGTGATTCCAGCATCTCCCACTTTTGTAGACAAATGTGATCTTCAATTGCTCCAACATTTCACCTGGATATATGTGAGTGTCCAGATGTGCTCCAGGTGTTGTCCAAGAAATGTTCCAGCAGCATCTGCAGAATTTCTCCTAGTCCCTGTGGGTCACATCACCTTCATCCCTGTTGCCTGAAAGCCTCATTTCCTCTGGTCAGCGAGGTTTTGGATCTTTTCGTGCCAGGCTTGCTCTCTTGCTGTGGGTAAGCACATCCAGAGAGCTCCCAAATCCCAGCTTTGCTTGCTGCTTGACAGAGTACTTTGAGTTTCCCTTAAGAATTCCTTCCCTCGAATGTCTCCATGGCTTTCCTTTGATCCCCCAGGCACAGTGAGTTTTTGCTTGTTCAGTGATTCGATTCCTGAGGCATGGCTTTGAGTGTAGAAAACACAAGGAGATACAGATTTCCCCTAGCACCTGGAAGGCTATCCCAGCAGGAGCCTATTTCAGGACATACTTTGCAGAGAGAGGCTTGTGCCTGCTGCCTGCAAGGCTGGATAGAGCCACAGCACTACTGACTCTTCCCTGCTCGCTGCCCATGCACGGGATGTGGCTGCCAGCCCCAGCACATGGTGAAGGAGCAGGAGGGCAGCCCGGGGCAGCACTGTCAGGGCCCAGAGGAACATGGCACAGCCATGAGCTTGGGCTGCCAGCCTCAGCTGCACTGAAGGATGGGAACAGACCAGCACCTGAGCTGGGCCCATTCCACTGGTTTTTCTTCTCTCATTCCAACAGAGCAGTGATGAGGCCCCCCCCCCCAGCAAGGATGCACAGCTGCACCTCATTGAGTGACCCTGGCCATCAAAGCCCACCTTCATGCCCTTCCCCTCCTTTGAGAAAGGCCTGGCATTCTACTCCACCTCTCAGCTGACTGACAGTGTGGGGAGATACTGGGGAAGGCCTTGCACATCCTCCTTATCCTGTGGTGTTTGCCCCTCAGTTTCAGTGTACAGTCAGGCTGCAAGACTCCATCCAGCTCTGGTCACAGCCTACAGCACATCAAGCAGCACATCTGAACGTCCAGCCACCCTGTGCAGCCAGCCCTACCATTGCGGCCCACACCTTGTCCTTTCCCAGTGTTCCTTAGGACTGATCCATCAGTCCTAAGTATTGGATTGTCTTTTCCTCCTAGGTAACCTCCTCCCTCTGACTCTCTCCTTCCAGCCTCCTTTGCTTCGTTACCAAGCTCTTCAGGCTGTTATTTCATACACCTTTGGCTATCTGAGATCATTGTCCATCCACCTGCCCTAATTTGTCTTTGTAGACTTCTGATTTTGCCCACCCAGATATGCACAGAGATGGGAACCTTGTTCTCCCTTCCTTCCAATTTCTGCTCCAGGTGAAGCTGACTGTACGTCCTCCTCATTACCTATCGGATCACAGTCTTCCTTTCATTGTTCCTGCTTTTTTACCACAGATTTCCCCTCTCCAGTTGTTTCTCAACTCTAGCACTAGCACGGGAATGCCAGTTCACTGCTGTGTAAAGCTGCACAACCAGATGAGGGGCTTTCAGAACTGTAGGCAGATCAAACGGCAGGGGCAGGATGTCGAGGACAGATAAAAAGGGCTAAATATAGAGAAGGTGCAGCTCAGGACTCTGTCCGAACCTTTAAATCCCTCTGAGGGAACACTCTAAATGAAGTTGGGAATTGTTCTCAGCCTCAGAAGGACAAGGAGCCACAGATGAGAGTTAATAATAGCTCCATCTTTGCCTGTCGCCTCCATCCGTCACATCCCAGTGCAATTTGTGGAGAGTGAGTTACCCGATCCCCAGCGTAGTGCAGCTGCCTCCCAGGAGGACCAGGGCAGGTGTGCAAAAGAGCAGCTTGTTATGGTCATGTAAATTTAGGGCAGGAAATGGGAGGAACAAAATGGGGGAAGAACAGAGGAAAGGGAAATGGAGTTTCCTCCTTGACCAGCAGGACCTTAGGGATACACGTCTTGTGGATCTAAGGATCAGCTCACAGTTGCTCGTGGTGGTCGCCCAGGCTAGTTTTAATGGGAAAAGCTTCTAAATGGTGCACCCTTGGTGCTTTCTGGAAGTAAGGGCTCTTTCAGGTGAATGCTAAGCAGTAGATGAAACCAAGTCCTTAGATACCTCTGAAAAAAAGCAATTCACCACCCTCAGCACAGCTACTGACAGGAGGACCTTGGCACCAGCACTGTTCCAGCTTTGTGCCTCCTGCAAGCATCACCAAGGAACAAGCATGGCACAGCCAGAGCCTTGGCTTGGTCGGTTTGTGCCAGCCCTGTTCTGAGCTCTGCTTTAGTTGTGCTCATCCAGTCCACAGCTCTTGGCTTTTGAAATCATATTTCATTTCTTCTGCTCTCCAACATGACAGTTCTTTTCCCTCCCGCTTTTTATAACAAAATTCCTGCTGCAGCACTCCTGTCTGTGGGCAACCAAACCCATCCTGAGTCCTACGGTGTCTGCACTGTGTTGCAGACTGAATGCCTCTGCTGTGGTGCAGGATGGAGGGGGATCTGGAATCATCCATCTTCTGCCTTTTGCTGCCACATCCTGACTTTTCAGAGCAGTGGCCATATCCCTTGCACCATGCCATGGAGGTGGCCCAGCTTGCTCCCTTGGGGGCTCTCCCTCTGAGCCACCTGCATCACTCTCTGGTGGAGGTACGGGTGCAAGTAATGGGTGGGAAAAAGAGGGAAGGTGAAGCCTCTTATTATCTATTCCTGGGTAGCTTCCCCCACACTGCAGGAGTGGTTGCTCTGTGAAATGTTGGGAGAGGGCTGTGAATGGATAAGGTGGAAGAAGAAGGACTCAGTATGAATAGGCAGTGTCCTTGGGTCTCTGTGTAATCCCTGACTAGCTTCGCAGGCTCGCCCTGGTGACCCTGGGCTCCTTGCAGAGCCGGATACAGAGATGATCCCTCTCTCCTGTGATGGAGATCAAAGGTCAGGGTAAAATTACCCTGCTCTGCTCCTTGCTTTCTGAGGGCTCCTTCTCCACCCAAGAACAGCAGCCAGCTGCAAAGAGGTGTGCACAGGGCGCACTGGGAGTGCAGGGCTGTGCACAAGCAGTGAGTGTCAGGTCACTCAGAGAAGGTGTTACCCTCCTGCTCCAGTCTGGAAACCGGTGAGATTTATCTGCCAAGTGGAGGACAAGCAACCCCATCCCAGTGCAAAGCCCCCTCATCACTGTAAAGACACCTCAGTGCTACCCCCAGCTCCTTTCCCACCGTGATCTTACCCTCCCGCATCCTCTGATGGGATGAGCCCTTGTTCAGGCTCCTCACAGAATCATTCCAAGAAACTCAGGGTCCCAAATGCCAGATTCACCAAGGTGACCTCAGGCATTGCAAGGCGGCAAACTTACCGGGACCTGTAGAGCAAGGTGGGTTGCAGTCCCCTCTGGATGGGACCCTCACAGCCTGCCTCCCTTGCTGAGAACGGCTCCTCACTGCCCAGAAGCCCCTTGTACCGTTGCAGTCTCCAGTCGGTCCCGTTTGTCCACCCAGCGAGTCCCTTGCTCCCTCTCTGTTCCTCAGCCTCTCCCAGGACTGATCTCCCCATGGGAAGCTGGAAGGCTGTGGACGGGAGGGGTTGGGGGAGGGCTGATTCCAGGAGCAGCGTCAGGCAAATTAAATCAGACACCAGAGACTTGGGGAAATCGGATTGGGACGTAATGCAAAGCAGGTGGATGGGGAGGGGTGAAAAGAGAGAGTAGCACGCTGCTCCTGAAGGGAAAGAAACAACCCCGAGTGGATTTGACTCCCTCTGTTTATATCAGCAACAAACTAATAAAGTGAAGATTAGCCAGAACAGGCTAGGATTATCAGCCACCAGGGCAGGGCTTGCTGTACCTCAGAGTCACAGGATTCCCTGTTTTCCCAGGGACAGCATGCCACTTGTGTCCTGGGCAGGGTGGAAAGAGGAATGATGCCACCACAGAGGGCCTGCAAAGGGAAAACCAACGGCAGGGCCACCACACCCTCTCTCGGCAGCAAACAGGGCTCTGGACAAGGAAAACAGAGCTGGGCACAGGCGCCAGGGGTGGCAAAAGATTTGGTGGCATGCCTTTTGGCAGCCACTTTAGTGGGATGCTGCGAGGGGATTATCTTGGCCTCAATCTCTTTTAATCTCTCCCACGGCTTTGGCCCAAGCCCGAGATAAATACCTTTTAACGGATCTCATCTGACGTCAGGAGGCCATCAGTCTAATCACCCAGGCCACCTTTGGGCAAAGCAAGCCAGAGATGTGGACACCAGCCCCTCGCCCCCAAACATGTCTGCATCAAACAGGAACCACCCAGTACCCCCACACAAATCATCGGGATGGACATGAGAGTGCTGGGATGTGACAGGCCCCTCACCAGGAAGAGCGAATTTGAAATGCACACAAACTTTTTCCTGTGACCCTGGAGAGGATGGGAAGCAAACAGGGCTGCCAACACAGGTTTCCCCAAGCTTGGTGTTAAGAAGTGTCAGGATTCAGATTGAGGAAAGACTTCCCTTTCCATGGAGCAGGGGCCCTGTGCCAACAGTGACAAGGGGATCCACACACCCACCTATTACAGCACTGGCCCTGACTCCACAGATTTCTTCCACTTGAACTGCACTTGGGGTTTCCATGCACAACTCATCAAGGCCTGAGTATGTCATGACCACAGATTGATCTCTTGCTCTAATGCTTCCCAGGAAAAGGGTCACTGCTCTTTTTGATACTCCATATCCACCCCATTCAATTCCTATTTGGCTACAATATAATCCCATCTCGGGACACTAATCCCCTGGGCAGTGACAGCAGATTGTTTTTCAATCAGGGTGGAAAATGATAAACAAAATCTCTCTTCTGCTTTCAGGGACAATTTAGTGCATGGAGAAGGGAAAAAAACCAAAACAAAAAAAAGAGAGAGGCCTTGCTACAGAGAAACGCTGAGTACACAGTGCTTTTTCTTAAAGTCACTCCTCACCCTTTCCATGTTAGCCATGTTAGAGCTGACTTTCTCTCTTGCTCTCCCTTACTGGAAGTAGCTGGCATCTGGGCAAATACTTTGCTATCTTTCACTGAGGGCTCAATCCCCTCCCATCATTTGTTAATTAAATTTCAATCAGAAACAAGTGTGCACCTCTCCCTGGTATATAGACTCAAGCTCCCATCAATATCTGTGTCCAGCATTTGGCTTTTATTCCATATATACACAGTCCCTCATCTTTCCTGTCTCAGGTCACCTGCAAGGTTCTGGAGTTGCCAGGTGCTTAGGAAATTCAAAGGCTTTAGTTTTACTTCCTGAATGTGAGACAGCCCTTGCTGAAAGACACCAGGCTCCTCCTCCCCCTCTCATATTTAGCCCTGGATGGCCAAGAAGTTGGCACCGAGAGGAGTGGGGTGAGAAGACCTTGTCTTCTTACTTCTGAGTGAGACAAACACGATGAGGCAGTGAAGAGTTCCTGGCGTCACTGACTTCCACACTGTGCCTTTCTTCCATTTTTCAGCTGCTGGGACACCACAGAGAAGAAAGCTGCACCCCTCCCCATCACTATGGCTCTACCACACTAATACACTGCTCCAGGCCTCCATGGTCCCGGTCCTCCCATGACCTGCCAGGCCATGGTGTATGACAGTCCACAGGGCCCTGTGCACTCAGAACTCATCTCTGGCCCGTAGCACCTTGGGGTGCTGCTTCCTGTCTGAGCCAGGCTTCTGTCTCCGATCTGCAGGCTTGGTTCCATGGCTGGGAGCACGAGGCTCTGAGGAGGATCTGCTGCTGCCATCAGTTCCCTGATGTTTATCTCCATCAGACTGGTCCTGCTCCACAGCTCTCTGCTCCATCAGCTCCTCTGCCTTCACCCGTTCCTGCAGCCACAGAGACAGAAACTATGTGAATCCTCCCTGCTGGGGTCTTGATCCTGCTCACAGGGGCTGACAAAACACATCCACCCAAATACCCCATTCCTTCTTGCAGGACCTATCACAGGCTGGCCCCTTCACCAGACACCTTGTCAGAGGGCAAGCCCCAGCTGCTGCACTAGTTCCTGCCCCAAGGGAATGCCCAAAAGCTGTTCCTCAGTGGGATTTGACCTCACTTGGAGGTACTTGTATTTGTTTCTTCAGCGGGGCCCTTCACCTGCTCAGCGTGCTCCTCGGAGTGTGTGTACCAGAGAGCAACGGCACAACGCCTTCCGCGGCTCACAGCCCACACGCCATGCGGGTTCTCCTTGCCAGAGCTGAAGGCTACCAGCCTTCCACACCTTGGATGCACCTCGGCCTGCCAGGAGAGAGAGAAGAGACCGTGAAGCCAGCAGACCCCTTCTCTGGAGTACACAGTCCTTCTACAGAGCTGACACTGCCTCTGGGAACGTGGAAAAGCAGAGAGCTCTACAGTCAGTCTACGATCACGGCAGAGCTTGGAGAGGGACAGAGAGAATCAATGGAACAACAAAGGTCACAGACACCCACAGACTGGAAGAGCCTGGAAAACCTCAGCTAGGAAAGAGTCAAACTCTCCTCTGTCTGAGATTTGCCTCAATTTGCCTTTAGCTGCCCATATTTTAATCTGCCACTGCACCAGCATTGGATTGTTTTTGGAGTGGTGGGATCCAACAACCAACCAGTTTCCTCCTGCCCAGACTAAGTCTCACTCTCAGTCCTCTATCCTTCTTTTGGTCAGTCCCAGACTTACTGTGACAGTCACAGTGTCCATTTCAGTGAAGAAAAGGCCCCCACCTTGGAAGTCATCGTTGAGGTAGAGAATGCCACTGTGGACAGACAGAAAAGCACATATGTATGGTGAAGCTTATTCCTTCCAAGTGCTTCCCCACACTCCTTGTCACAGGTTCAAAAAGCAAGCAGACCAGTTAGCAGGAGAATCCATCTGAGGATGTTAAACACAGCAGTGCCTAGCTCAGGGGAGTCCCTGAGCTGCAAGCCACAGGAGGCTGGGAGAGTATGCCAGGGAATTAGCTCTACACACTTTTCCCATTTTGTTTTGGTTTTTTCTTAATCCCCTGCAGCATGCCTCTGTGGCACTGTTGTGACAATGCTCCGGGCTTGATAGATCTTGTTTCTAACCTGTTGTTTATGTTTCAAGGTTGGGAATAATCCAGTGCCTGGAAGACAAGACTGATCAGCACAGAAAGCCATGTCTTAACAGACAAGGAATTTCAGGGTAACATTAGAATTAGAATAATCAAAAAGAGGCCTGGTGCATGCAGAAAAGAAAATGAAAACAGGAAACTTCTTTATTAAAGTTATACAAAAAGAGAAGTAGTGAGGCCACTGCACAGCACAGTTGAGATCACAGTCCAACTAGGTGAAAGAATGGACTACAAACTACCCAAGTTCCTCTTGGTATTCAATTAACCTGACAGAAAACATCAGAGGAACAACAGAGGCTCTTAATTAAAGGGACTGGGAGGAAGAAATACAAACCAACACTGGTTGCTGAAGCAATGTTAAGGATATAAGGGCAGTGAGAGGATTACCAGCCCTGAAACCCAGGAAGTTATAGCTCTTCTGCCAGAGGGTTTTAATAAAGCTATGAAGGTGGTGACATGAGTGGAGAAAAGCAAGGATAGCTCTCACATGTCCAAAGGGACAGGAAGGTAGGGATAATGGTTGAAGCATAAACAGCCCTGTTATCCTGACCTCAATAGTCTGGAGGGCTTTAGACTCCATTTCTGAGAAGGGTAATTGGAGGACAAGAAGTTAATGGAAAAGGGTCTCAAATGTAACATGGAGGTACTAAAAGCAGATTGGGCTCCCCACACAATGTTTGAAAAAATAATGGCTTTTCCAACGAAACACTACATGCTCAATCTCAGCAGTTTGGACTCTAGTAAAAGGAGTCAGAATGGTGACATGGGGGAAATTTCTAACAAAAAGAGAAGATGAAGATGAGAGTGAACAGCACACAGGGACCAGTGCACTGCTGGCACCCAAAGGAGCACTGTGCACCCAGAGCAGCATCACTGGAACTCATGGGCCCCTGGGTCCAATCCTGTATCATTAATGCCCATAGCACAGATCCACAGAAATGATCCAGGAAGTTTGGAACATAGGGACTTCATTTAAATGGACACTGTAAGAGCTCAGCCGTTGTGAGCTAGTTGGGCAGTCACAACTTGAACTGCAAGAGGACAGAGATGCTCCCAAAAACAGGTCAGTGGCATAGATTCCAGGAAGGTATTTTACCACCCATTCAAGTGGAAGTCAGAGAACCCAGGGAGCAGTGAAGTGACAGGCTGGCTTTCTCACAGGAGGGACAGAGATCTAACTAGTTACATGACAAAGCCTAGTAACTTTACAATCTGGTTATACCAAGTAAACACCGGTATCCCAAGGGAAACAACTCAGTGATACTGAAATTCTGTCTAAATCCTACATCCTCATCATAGCTGCTTAGAGACTCCTGCTCTGGATACAGCTACCATTCAAGGAAAAAACAAGTAAAATTTCTGGATGCTCAGGGATGAGATGGCAAGTAGGAGGAATCAGCTGTAGTGAACTGACCTCATCTGGCTGCAGTGTGCAACAACTGGCATCATCATTAAAATATATTTCAGATTCTTTCACAGAGGAGTAACAAAACCTGCCACAGGCTGGAAAAAACATAAACTCTCACGTGGAATGGAAAACCCCAACACAAAGTGTTTGCAGTGAATCTTGAGAGAACAGTCACTGAAGTACACTGACTGCTCAAACGAAAGAAATCCAAGGAGCTTGACTATCCCTCTCCTGTAATTCACAGAAGACTGTTAAAGATGGAAGTTGACTACACAGCCTGTCCGAAGGGCTGGCACCTGAGTGTAGTACTGTGGTAGACCCACAAAATACCAGTTGCAGATCATGGTTCTAATCTGTGCAGCCTCCCAGCCTCATTCTGCTCTCTGTTAAAGCTGGCTGTGAGAAGTAAGGAGGGAAAAAGGGCAGGTCTTCCCAGACCAGGGAAAGTGTTTCACGCCTCGTTCTGAAGCCAATGATGCAGCCTTCTGACTGATGCTACAGTCCTGGATGGCTTTGAGCCAACCATCACCTAGTTTCTATAAGCTAAGCTCATCCTCTGATGGGGCCAGGGAGATCTTCACATGATCTAATGCAGGTACCCTTACCTGTAGTCCCTGTACACATAGGCAGGAGGTTCTTTCCAGCACTCTTGCCCCTCAGGATCCAAGAGACAATTATCAGCGTGGACAGGATGACTAAGATCCATGCGACCTTCCTGTTCCCCTGAAAAGTTACAAAAAGGAATATGGGCATTTCTGGTTTCAAGAAAGAATAAAGCAGAGAGAAAGGGGTACAGTGAGAATAAAGGGAGGACAGTCTCCTGAGAGCACGTGGCTGGGAGTGAGGAGACTCTGGGAGACAGGGACTAACAGGATGACAGATTCTTTACCATCTACAGCTGTGCGACAGACAAGGTGTGTGAATGAAAAATGGAGTTTCTTTCCAGGAGTAAAATAGGATTCTATGATTTTCCGAGATTTCTCACTAGCCTGCAGAAGCAATCTGGCGTCTCTCCATTCCACGTCCCCATTTTGGGCCAGCTACAAGCGAAAAACAAGTCTGTTACAATACTCACAAAGACACTGTAAGAAATGATACACGTACACAGCACAGAAGAAGAGACCTCTGTAAAGTCCTGTGGTCACTTGGGCAAGAGAAGAACACGTTTTCTCATTTAAATATAACTCAGGAGTACAACTGTATAGCACAGCAATTTCCTTCTCCGTGGCCCATGAAGCCACAGCTGGAATGCTGCATTATTTTGGGTCTGCCACTACACAAGGGATACTAGCAGACTGAAGTGAGTCTTGAATGAAGAGTCTTAAGATGGCAGAAGTGTTGGAGCACATTACTTAGAAAAAGAGGCCGAAAGACTTTGCTTTCTTCAGTCTAGAGAAGAGAAGGTCAAAGGAACATCTAAGTAAAGCCTCCTGTCACCTAAAAGGGGTTTACAGAGGACATGGAGACAGTGTCCCCTCAGAGAGACATGCTGAAAAGAGGCAACAGACAAAAGGTGCAGGAAAGGAAATTTTGGCTAGATATAAAGAAAAATTTCACCCTCACAAGACTGGTACAGCACTGACAAAGGTGCCCAGAGAGGCTGGAGAATCTCCACCCTTGGAAATGTTCAGGACTTGCCTATGCAAAGAATTGAGGGATTTCATCTAGCTTTGGAATTAGACATGCTGCGAGCTGGAGGTCAGATTAGAGATCGCAAGAGGCTCCTTCTACCTTAATTTACTCTACAGTTCTAAAATAAGCATGTTTATAAGGCTACCTCACAGGGACAAGCAGTTCCCAAGACCCTGCCTCACAGGAGAGAAAGCACTTGTCAAGCCCTCGATGTACAACATCCCTGAATGTGATTGAGGAGGAAGCAGGTCAGAGGACACCACACATGTTGTGAGGGAGACAGCGCATCCGTGACACCACCCAGAGTGCAATTCACAGAAGAAAATGCTCGGGTGACAAACTCTCTTTCTGGACAATTAAGAAGGCAGCAGACTCACAGATCCATTTTACCTGCATGGCCTTCAAAACAGTTAACCCTTCAAATCTCTCATGTGGGGTGTGAGGCGACCGTCTTGCCCGGTATCCATCTCCTGCTTCCCCTGCTGCCTGGAACAGAAGGATACAGATGACATGCATTAGGCTGCCACCTCTCCTCTACTGCCCTGCCTGCTGAGGAGGAAAGTACACAGACAGGAGTTCTTACAGAATCCTGGCCTCACCTTTGTCAGGTGGAGAAGGTCCTTACACTCAGACTCCGTCAGCACTCTGTCGAACACAACCCTCTGAGTTCCATTCATCTGCTGGGAATCCATTGTGACAGCAATACCCTCAAAAGGCAAAGGACCTGTTGAGAAGCAAGCACAGACAGGCATGAGCAAGCTTTGGACAAGAATCCCTCAGACACCAGCCCCCAGCCTGGATAGGGAAGTGGAGAGACACTGTACATTCTCTGAGAAGACAGGACAGTTCCCCAGAATTGCCCATTCCTCGCAGACCCCTCACATGCTTCAGGGGAACCAGAGCAGCAGCTGGGGAAGCTGGCCTACAGCGTGTGCTTCAGGAGCCAGCAGAGACTTGGGACTTTCTGGGAGAGCAGCAGGGAGCTGGGGGAAGTTGAGTGCCCTGTGGATTGCAGCAGCAGAACAGGTCCAGCCTACTGGAGTGAGGTTCTGGAGAAAAGAAGCAGGTAAACACCTCCATCAACCCTCCTTTCAATCATCTTTCGTCAGCATCTTATCCCAGAATTATCTCCAGTGAATCTTTCTACTTTCTTCATCCCCAAAGAGAAGGACTGAATATTAGCTAGTGATTTGGCTTTTTGATTTTTGGCCTTTTTTCCCACCCCCTCTGACTTCTGGATGGTGAGGAATGCCAGGGCACTCAGGCCCTCAGAAGGCTCTGCTCTCACATGTGCCTCAGCAGAGAACCATTTAGGGTCATTTTAAGCAAAGACTCCAGGACAGAGCCCTGCAAGAGGCTCTGTATCCACACATAAGAAGAGGGGACCAGCAAGAACACAAGATTGCACTGCAGTCTGTATCATTCAGCCACAAACCCTTTGGACTTCTGTTTTTCAGGGAAAGACTTGCCCAAGTTAAATTGTCTGCTTCCAGTTTCCATTTCCTGGCCCCTCCCTCCATGTCCCTTTCAGAAAAATGTTGATTGAAGTTGGGCTGGTGGGAGTTGAACCAGGTTTGGTGTAGACATTCCTGGCACACTGAACAGGGATCTGCATGTCCACAGGCTTGTCATATATTCAGGCTCCTCTCAGCTCCTCCAGCCGCAGTGCCCTTTGAGTTCGCATGCCAGAGACGTATGCAGTGAGATTTTGCAAGATTACACACGCATCAAAGAGGAAGAAAAGAACAGTGAGAAGACTCGCTGAGCCATTCATGTCAGTCTGCATCTATGCTAGCATTCAAATGTCTGAGGATGGAAGAAAAGACGGCACTTGGCCTGACTAAGCCTGGCTGACTGCATCCAAGACCTCCTTCAAGCTCTTTTACTCACCCCTCTTCTCCCTCTCTTCCACATCCAGAGTTTCCTGCTTTTGCTTCTCCTGATCCTCTCTCGGGAGCAAGGGGAAAAACAGAGACCAGGGCTGTCAGTACAAAGTGCCTAACCCTCCTCTCTAGTAGCATTTCACACCCTTCCCGTTCCTGTTGTGCCCATTTCTCCACGTATTACTGTTCCTTGTACTATCCCTACTTATATTGCCATCCTAGCTGACATGCCCAATCTTACCTGTACTTCTCCCTTAGGTTTTCAGGAATCAGCTCATCTGGAGTCCAAAGATCCTGTAGGAACAAACACAGGTGGTTCAGTACACAACAAACCTTGCACTGCTTCTTCAGTGAGTATCAGACCAACCATTGTGGCCCACTTCTCAGGACACGCAAATTGAGCCAATGCATATGGTTACAGCACCAATTTCAAATTAACTTCAGCCCTGAAGCAGCAGAAAGGCCTTAAAGATCCACCTCATAAGGACTTGGGGGTCCCTCTCATCAGCACCTGAGCCTTTCTGGATCATGGCATACTAAAGTGAATTCCGACAACAGTAATCATGAGACCATGGCAGGAAGATTAAGGTGATACTGTTACTTACAGGGTCATTAAAAGTTTCTCCTAGATGCTCCACTGAATAATAAATCAGCTTCTTCTCCATCAAAGATCTCTGCACATAATGCTGAATACTCTAAGGAAGCAAAGAGACTGTCAAACAACCACCTCACAAAACACAACCCCATCCCCGTCCAGGGCAGAAACCTGCCCCATCCCACTGCTGTGCACAATTAAAGCCTGTTTTTGTCCTGAAGGGACAATGACTGTGACAGACTAGCAGTAAACTCAGGCTCCAGTTTCTTCAGTCCTGGACTTGGCACATGTCTGCAGTGAAACACATCTCCCTTTTTGTCTCCTGGACCGCAATCCTGTCCTATGGGACAGGGAAGGACCAAGAAGTGCAGACCTGGAGTTGTAACTACCTGTCTAGCTGTGACGGCTGCGTCCTCTCCCAGTTCTGTGCGATACTGTTTCATTTTCTCCAACATGGGCTCATCCGTGGGATAGAAGAGCAAGTAGGAAGCAGCACATTCAGCAGCTAGTGTCTGGTTCCCAACTTGGGCAGGGACAGAAGAGAACAAACATGTCTCTGTAAGACTTGAGCAGCAAATATGTACAGGCCAGTGTCTCTGTCAAAATCTGACAGCTGGCCCTACACCAAGTACATATCAACCCCTGCCTCTACCCAGTGATGGGCAGAGAATACAGGGAATGAACCTGGTACAGAACAGACATGCCTTTAATACTTGTTGGGAGCCAGTAATGAAAACACAGACTAAAAGTAAGTGTATTTTGGAAGAGAGATGGTCCCACTTTCCTCATGCAACAGACAAGATGAGGGGTCTACTGGCTTCTTTGACATACAAGTTTTACCAGTGGTCTGACAGAGGAGATAAGAGACAATTGGGTCAGTGTGGGGAGGAGCAGGGGTATGCAAAAGAAGGGTTGAGGCATGTGTGAAAGTGACAGAGGGACAGGATGACCAGTGTCACAACAGGCCATCAGTTCAGTGAGGGCAGGTAGGGCTGACTCAGAGGGAACACCAGTGCTGAGGTGAGATGCACGTGTAGCCTCTACATGGGAAGAGGGAGCCTGGTCTGGAGCCATGTACTGAAAAGGAAGGTATAACACACTCAGCAAATAGTTGGAACAAGGTCTTGAAAAAGTGTGCTGGAGGAAAGATGTGGGAACAGCCTCACATCAGAGAACCTGTGCAATGAGACTGAAGAAGACCAAAAGGGACATCTCCCAAGGTGGCCACAGGCTTAAACAGAAGTTTTGGGAAGAGTTAGGGGGCAAATAGAAGTAGAGCTCAGGTCAGTGTGCCACATTTCCCCACAACAAGCTGCCCTCCAGGATCAGAGGCAAAGGGCAAGTGTAGGGGTGCCACAGCATAACCTGCTGGTTTGTGGCTCAGCTCACCTTGGCTGTAGGCAAACTGCAGTAAATCAAGATGAGAGGGTATGAAATCTTCTGTGACAGAAATTCTCCCTGGCTTTGTGGCAATTTCCAGGACGCACTGCTGCCTGCACTTCAAAACCTGAATATAATGGGCTGCAAGAGAGAAGAGCAAGAAAGGCAGTAGCCCACACTTCATCCAGACAGGAGTGATGGGAGATGGGATGTGCCCAGTGTGGGAAGCACAGCCTTCCTACGCAATGCTCTGTGCCTCTAACACTACCTGCAATGGCTTCATACAGGCCAGGTTGCATTTTCTCCTCCCCGTCCTCATCCTCCCAAGGCCCTTCACACAGGGCACGACACTCTTCCAGTGCTGACAGGGCCTCTGAGAGTGACTCCTCCAGCCTGGCCACGGCCTGCAGGTACTCATCTGCATCATAGTGCTGCACACCAGTCTCATACGCTTCCTGTGAAGGACAGATCCAGGTCCCTTCATCACTGTGGGTGACACCAAAGGATGCCCTGAGACTTCCGAGTTGCTCACAGGGTGGTGCTGACATAAAGGGGCCCGCCTGCTCATGCACAGTCAACCACGCAGTGACAGCAAATCTTAGACTTAAGCCAAATAACTGTCATCAAAAAGTCTCTCTGTCACTTTTGCAGTGGTTTGTCCTCACCTTGAAGAGAAGGCTGCAGGGAGATCTTCCTGCAGCCTTTCAGACACAAAGAGGTCTGAGCAAGACTTTTGACCAAGGCCTGTAGTGACAGAACAAGGGGTGACAGTATTAAACTGAAAAAGGGTTTTGATGGAAAATAAAATATTTGTTGGATTGGAGGTAAGATACTTGTTATGATGACCGTAGTGAGACACTGGAACAGGCTGCCCAGAGAAGCTGTGGATGTCCCATCCCTCAACGTGTTCTAAGGCCAGGTTGGTTGGGGCTTTGAGCAACCTGATCTAGTGGAAGGTGTCCCTGCCTGTGGCAGGGGGCTTGGATTAGGTGATCTGTAAAGGTCCCTTCCAAGCTAAATCTCTCTATGATTCTGTGCATGGAGGCCCTGTCTCAAGGCATGGCCTTTGTGTGGGAACAGATCAGGGTCCCAGACCAGTCCCTAGAGCGGAATAAGAGCTGCTCATGCATGGCTCTGCACTGAGCTCTCACCCAGTGCGGTGTGGCCTCCAGGTCCCGGAAGCTGTCTGACTTCACCCCTGACATACGCTGGTACTTCTCGATGTCCTCCCGCATTTGGAGGTGCTGGGGATTAGCGACGAAGAAGGTGTGAGCAGCAGACACGGCCTGATCCAGCTTCTTCAGCTGTGGAGAAAAGGCAGCAGTGCCTGTCATGCTCCTGCAGGTCTCTGCTGTTTACACTCACCCCTCACCCCAGCTGCTCCCTGGGTTCACAGAATCACAGAATTGGTCAGATTGGAAGAGACCACAGCAGGTCATCTGCTCCAACCTCCCTGCACAAGCAGGGTCATCATACAGCACATGGCACCAGATTGCATCCAGATGGTTTTGGAATGTCTCCGGTGAGGGAGATTCCACAACTGCTCTGGGCAATCTGTTCCAGTGCATGGTCACCCGCACAGTAAAGAAGTTCTTCCTAATATTCAGGTGGAACTTCGTGCGGATCAGTTTCTGCCTGTTGCCTCTTGTAGTGGCTGGCACCAGTGAGAAGAACCTGGCTCCATTCCCTTGGCAACCCCCTTTTAGATATTTATACGCATCGATAAAGGTTCCCTCTAAGTTGTCTCTTCTCGAAGCTGAGGAAAAGGCGTTCACACCCCCTCGGCTGCCCGACGACCCTCCAAGAAAGGGGTGCCACGCCGGCCCCCCGCCGTGCACGACAGCACCCCCGGGGGTGCCGGCCCCCACCCGGCTGGGGCCGATGCCCACCTGGAAGAAGGCCACCTGGAGGTAGTTGTAGGGCTCCCTGCGCTCGAAGTCGCGGCGCACGGCGCGGCTGGCGCGATGCGCGGAGGGCGCGGGGTGCAACCGCCGCCCCAGGCAGCGCTGCAGGCACCCTGCGCGCTGCAGCACCGGCCCGAGCAGCGAGGCCTCCCAGCGCCCGGGCCCGCTGGGGAAGGGCTCCTCCCGGGCGCAG
>VZRO01006807.1:641632-682231 GCA_013397915.1 Daphoenositta chrysoptera | reverse complement strand
GGGCGGGCTGCGTCCGGCCGTGCTCCCGGAGCTGGGCTTGGATGTGGCCCGCGCACAGTGGCTCCCCGTCGTGCGCAGCCCTCCTCCCCCATGGGGCGAGACGGGCCGCCCCCACAGTGCCACTCGCCGGACAAGGAGGTGCCGGCTCCCTTTCCCAAAGAGGGATATGAGGAGGCACCCAGGCCGTAGGAGATGTGGGGAGGATGGATGCGAAGTGAGGGGAAAGGCAAAGAGCTGGTGCTGCAAAGGGTGCTCGGAGGCAAGGTGCCCAGGGTGCCTCAGTTTGCACAGCTGCTATGGTGGCCTCTTCCATCACCAGCCTAACGCGTGGTCCTACAAACACGGGAAAGGGGCAAGAGAGGACAGGAGACAGAACGGGAGTAGTGCTCAGAGGAATGGTTTGGTCATGTCAGAGGGGTAAAGCTCCCTGTCCAGCTGTGTCACCTCAGCGAGGGCAATCCTGGCTAGAAAGTCTTACAAGACAATAGACATCTCATTTTCCTGTTACCCGTCTTGCAACTTAAGTGAAGCCACCAACACCTTCCTTGTCTTCATTCATTTTAGGGCCTGATGTCTGCCAAAATCTCTGTGCTCCTTTCCTCCACCAGAACTGGCATAGGAGTCCATGTTCATGGACACTTAGGGTGCAGCTGCATTAGCAGCTCAGTTTGGATCAGGAAACATGAACAATTTAGGTGAAAGGACCTGCAAGATGTGCAGCAAGTGTGCTCTGAGCACTATGAGAATTCAGCTTTGCTGTGGGCTAGTCTGAAGTAAGTCCCAAGACATTTACAGTGTGGCCACAAAGTCTTCATCATCAGCTGTTTCCCTCTACAGATCTGCTCCTGTTGCATCACCCTGTTTGCTGAAGTGGACCTATGGATCCAGGAAGTGCTCAGTTTTGTCACCCTGTTGACAGGGCCGATTTCATTTATCATTCTCAGTATTGGCTGAGGTGAACCCAAGTGTTGTAGATACCAAGGAATTTCATCTGAGATTTGTAGGATCAGCAGAGGGAGAGACTCCTGAGGAAGAAAACTGGGGGTACTGCTGGTTCTTGGGCCCAAGGGCAGTAGCGAAGGCAGTTCCAGAGGCAAAAAAGAGATTTGCATTGCAGTAACTGTTGTGAGTGGGGCCTCTTTTGGAGACACTGAGTAGAATGAGGAACCACTAGAACAGATGCAGCTTTGCATCAGGTAGGTGACGAGATATTTTTGAGGAAGATAGGTGGTGACAGTGCTGCCATGATTTGGCTATTCTTTGGCGTAAGGAGCTCCCACGGAGGAACAGTCTTGAGCTGGTTCAGCTCACTGACCAGTCCAGAAACAGCAGGAGCCAAAGATGTGAGAGGGGACGGGTATGGCCCTCCTCTGTCACTTCTCAACCCGTATCATTTGCGGGAGGTTTATGCCTTGAAGTGAGAAGGTCTGTATCCACAAATGTAAACATCTGTGTAGCTTCAATTGTGTCATTTGTATAAATTGCTTAATGTGATAACTTCCACATCACCATCCTCTTCTGATTCAGAAGTTGAGTCTCCTTAGCATAAGTTGTTAGCCTGCCTGCGTGGGTGAATAAATCTTCGTGTTCTCTCAGGGAAACAGCAAACCAAGCTTCCAGCACTTTCTGTACTGTCTGCCTGCCTCTTCTCCACACAGGAAGGGACAGTCTGCAGCCCAGCATCTATTCATGGCTTAGGCTACACCTGACAGAGATTGGTGAGCAGAGCTGGATGGGGACAGTCCTCCTGTCTCAACGAAGCTTCTTGTGTTTGCAAATGAGTCTGGGTTATTACTTTGAATGAAAGCAAAAATTTGAAGATTTACTGTGAAGCAGAACAAACTCTGTCAGAAGAAGAGCTCTTGCCCTAGGGCTGTCACACTCCCAAGCAGATGCTTGTCCATCCATCTCATGTAAATGTATTTTAAAGGTTTCCAGACACCTGGTTTTACTGGTTTTTATAAGAGGTGAGTTGCAACTGTGTATATGCTGCATATTGGCAATGCACATGCAAAGGAGCACCAATACTCAGACCTGGAAATCCTGAAGCCTCACAGTGCAGGGTTCCCTGCGTATCTGGGAAGTCCAGGCTAGAAGTGTGACCCCTCCACAAGACTCATCTCTTAGGAGGATTCACACAGCTGGGAGCAATTTTTAATTCCTACAGAGTGAGACTGTACTCTGACCAGCAACCTGCTGTCTAAAGTCTCAGCTCACTAAAACAGTCTAAGGCATCCAGGCCTGAAGAAACAGTACTGTTGCAATGTCAGGGTATGAAATGGTTTCTGGAAAGGTTCACTGCATAAAGATCAGTTATTCTGGACAGCAGCTCTGCAGGTCCAGGGAAATGCACTTCCCAGAGGTGCCTTGGATCCTTAAAGGAACAGAGCTCATTAACCAAGAAACAAACGGCAGAATCCTAAAAGCAGAAGCATTAACACAACAGCCAAATGCACTTCACAGGGTTTTGATGGTTTGCAGCTCTTACTCAGGACTTTGATAGTGACCATGGGAGGTTTCATATGTTTCTCACAGATCATGGATGCAATTAAATCCACCCTCAGAACCCCAACACGGCTTATACAGCCTCCTGTGAGGCTATATTGGTGTGCTTGCAAGCAGGTTTCCTGGCATCCTTCCTGGCTCTCTGAGCAGGGTGTGGTTAATGGCTAACAAGAATCCAGCCAAGCATCTCCCTTCAGTGACAGCGACTGCAATGTAGATTTGTCATATCCAAACCTTAGGTTCTATTTCTAGCACTGTACAGCAAGATTTAGTGCGATTTCTCGGATATTTCAGCTGCAAAATGGGCAGTTGGTAATAGCTCTCATCAGGGGACAGATGACTAGTGCTGGTTGTGAGCTACACAGAAACATTAAGGGTTCACAATGTATAAACTTGGATTTGGACTTGTGGATGCTCGTTTAACACTGAATGTTTTTCCTTACACAGCTGGGCACCTTCAAAATAATTTTTTCCTCTGTCACATACATAAATATTTGTATATGGTATTTACCATGAGAAAAGGAATTGCCAGGGTAGCCTTGTCAAATATATGATTGTTGTGATGCTGCATGCCATTTGCAGAGTTGTGTATATCCTCCTGCTTCCCCCCATCCCCCTTCCCATCCAACTTAGTGCTTTGTGTGTTCTTCTCTTCTGAGTGTTAGGGACCCCTTTTTCATCCCTCCTGCCCTTGTGGCATCACTGACATCCCAGCACAGTGAATTTCAGTCTGTAAAGGATGTAAAACTGTCATTTCAGAATTTAATTATGCTGCTTTCCAAAATTACTGAGCACTTACTTGTTTGTTCTCATACACAGAAAAGATAATTAGGAGCTCTTGAATCATTAGTCTGGGAACCCACAATATCTGGAAGGAGCTGAAATTACTTCTTTGCTTTAAATCTGTAACACTGAATTGCAATTTTCGTTTTACCTCTAGCTTCTCTAGGTATGTTTGAAGTTTCCCAAGACCAGAACAATAATTTAATTCAAAAATAGCCTGGGCTTCCAGGAGCACTGCTGAGATGCTGGATGCAGCTGGCCCCTGCCAGAGAAACTCTCTGGATCCTCTCGTTGTTTCAGGTGGTGTGCTGGCCTCTCTGGAGCCATGGTCCTCACACAGCCAGCATCACTTTTACTGCTGTTCATCTCCAGAACCTCATCTCCACACAGACAAGCTCAGAGGAAGGACTTCACAGCACTGGAGTCTGAAACAGGCACCTTTACATGAGCCAGCTGGTGCTGAAGCATTGAGGAGTTGGGGTTTCTCCTTTCTTCCTTTTTGATGCCTTGCTAGCGAAGCAATCTCTGCCACCACCTCTTATTCTGCTGTTCTTTGATTCTCCAGATATGGAAGCACCTCTAAGACTTGGCCAAGCTGGACAGAAAATGAACAGAAGTAGAGCCAAAGGCTTCTTCGGGGGAAGGCCAAGGAAGGATGCTGACATGCATGAGGCAAAGGCTGTGGTTTGGAGGTGTTGCTCAGAGGTGAGTGCACTAACAAACCCTGGGCTTCCTCCTAGGAAACACACATTTGGGAATACTCTCAGAAAGGAACCAGTCCAGAGCTGAGCATCTTGGAAGAGTCTGGTATTCCAACTCTACCCTCACCTTTGAGAAGGGTGGATGGAAGCTACTCTTTCTCTGCAGCTGTGTTAGGCTGAGTGTTGAGCCATTCAAATGGACATTGAATACTGTCCTTCCTCTCCCCTCCCCACCCCCTTCCCATCCCCAAGATAAAAAGAAATTAGAAGAGGCTGAAGTGCACAGCTTTTTCCCTTGTAGACCTTGGGAACATGCAAAGAAACACACAGGGTCATTTGGCTCTGAAGGCTGAGAGATGCAAGTGCTTTGCTGCAGAGCCTGCGGGGAGCATGAATCACATGGATCGCCTAGGCAGATCCGGGCTGACAGCATCCACCAAGTCACTGCCTCACGTTGCACTCAAAGGGCAGAAATAAACTGGGAAGCAGGAGGGGCTTGGGGAGGTAGTGCTGTGGGACAGGGTTATTTCAGCCCGTGTGTTCCTAGATCAGCAGAACTGGACAGGGCCGTGTATCCTCGGCTGTGTCCAACCTGCTCCCTCCACTGAAGCAAAGAGGTCTGTGGATCCTGGCAGAGGACCATGCACTGGAGGTGGGTCCAAAGGACTGAAGCATGTGCTTTTTCCCTTCTGCATCCCAGAAACATGGGGAACAGTAGTACCAGAAAGACTGACACAATTGGGAAAATCAGCACTTCTCATATTTTTCCAAACTCATGCTTTCTGTGGTATTTCCACATCACTACAGAGAGCTCTTGCTGACATTGTCATTTTGTAAGTATTGCCATGTATGCCGTCATCTCAGGGCTAGTCCGATGAGCTGTCACCACATGATAAAATAAGTCTGTCACTGTGTTTGCTGCTTTGTAGCGTTGTATATTGCTGTGGTTTGTGTCATGCAGAGGCATTAATTCCATTGCACAGTGTAGATACACCCTCATCACACCTAGCAAAGGGAGAAATCCTCAACGCTTCCTGAGAAGGAGGACCAGGATACATGGAAGACAGCCTGTAAAGTCCTGGCTTGGGCAAGATGTAACTGCACAGTTTGGGACTCATCTACCTCAACACATTTTGTGCAAGCTTGTTCTTATCTGGTTTGAATCTCTACCTCTGTGCTGCCTTGAAGCCCACACTGAAGCTTTCAGTATTGCACTCAGATGGAAAGCAAAGCCCAACTAGGACTGGCTCTGTGGATGCCTTTACTCTCAATCAGGACAGTCCACGCATCTAGGGAACAAAGGAGGTTGTCATATGAAAAGACACAGACAGGAGACCTGCCAAAAAAAAAAGAGAGATTTATGAGATTGGGGCCTACAGTGGTTTGTGCTTGCAGGTGAGCTTCAAGTAGAGTAGGGCAGGGTCAAAACTTCTGAGATCAGGAGACCCACGGAGGAACTGTGCAGTGTTGAGGAAGGCCTATCATTTGTGTTACAGTCATCCAGATGGGAGAACTGGGAGCTGTGCATCTGTGGATGCGGCTGTGCGCTCACAGGCATCCCAGTGGCACCATCACATCTGCTGTCATGCTAACCAGGCCACCTGGAAACAGACGGAAGCACCTTCTTCATCAATGGTGGGGGTGAGAGCCTTGCTCTTTGCAGGTGGGTCCCAGCTGCAAATGGGGACACAACCTTTGGTCACTTGTGAGGATTCAGCGTGCCTCTTCCAGCCTGTGGAAGAGAGAACTGCCTCCTGGCTTTGACAGCTGTCAATCAGCTCAGGCACCTCTGTGCTCTCCCAGTGCCAGCATTGTCTGCTACCTGTGTATTTCATCCTCAACAGGCCAGGTTTGATGGACCTGTGCTGAGAAGAAATTAACTCTATGCTGGCTGAAACTGGGACACCAGGTTTTTAATAACTCCTATTAGCTTAGTCTTTTATTGTCAGGTTGATTCTCTTGCTGAAAAGTCACATTTTTTGGTACAGAGATGGTTGGTTCAGCTGCCATAACCTTGGCATTTGAACTGCTGGAGATGGCTGCAGTGCTAAAGAAGCTCCCAACAGATGCTCACCCAGCCTGATTTTTTGTCCCATCCAGGTATCAGGTGGTACAGGATAATCCCTCTGCTCCAGATACCCTTGGGAGTGAAAAAGGAGCTGATTTGGACACTCAAGCAGTTAGTTAAGGTGAAGGGTTTGGACTGCAGAAAAGGGGTAGTTTTTGTTGAGGGGACTGTGCCAAGCAGTTTGTCATGACCATTACATGGACCACTACTGAGTCTGCACTCATTTTCCCACATTCAACTCCTAAAATGGACCTGTCCTTAAAGCATGATTATGCCTTGTTTAGCAGATTGATGGGCCACAACTGGCTCCCAAGGTATGCTGGCAGTTCAGGGACCGGACGGGTGCAGGAGGAGCAACTGCATGCACCAGGATATGGACCAAGGCTTTTCCGAAATTAATGTAGTCTTGTGCACACGAGCACAAGCTATGGGAAGGAGAGTGGTGTTAGTGTGGGCCTTTGTCACTGCCGTTTCAGTGAGGATGACGGTGGAGGAGCAGACATGACACCAGTGCAGGCCTACACCTGCTGCCACAGCTGCCTGGGGCTGTCCTCACTCCAGAGGTTGTGGGGTGGAAGATTTTCCCCTACTCGCAGGTGTTGCCTGTGCCGTTGTGGGTGCCTGTCTGTTGTCTGTCAGTAACAGCGTGATGCTGGCGTGACTGCCACACAGAAAAGCCCTCGTCTAGCACCAGGCATCCCACGGAGGGTCTTCACCACAGGGAGCCCTTCCCACAGCCCAGTGCCCCTCTGTGCCTGTCCCCAGCAGGGCCAGTGCAGACAAACAAACCAGGACTGCAGCCAGTGACAGCTGTAGGACCTCAAGGCCTTTTTGACCTGCCACTAGCAGACAGCAGAGTAACTTCTGTAAACACAAGACTTCTGTGTACATATTTTAACAGCATTTTTCTTTCAGGATGTTCTGTCATTTCTGCAACATGCTTTTAGTTCCATCTGAAATTTCCTGGGCTTTACACTCCCTCTTCTCATCTCCTTGAGCCAAAAAAAGGGTCATTTTTGGTGAGAAACATTTTCAGTGGCTTTCTCAGAAGCATCTGCTCTCTGCACTCTGTGGGATTACACAGTTCAAGGCTGGATTGTTCTAGGAAATTACTTTCTCACCCCCTTCCCAAACTTACCTTCTAGATCAACATTCAGAACTTCTTCAGGCTCTGACTTCCAGAATCTATTGGTATCCTGAACTGCCCTCCCGATAAATTTAGTTCTGAATTATCCCACTGATTGTGCTGTTTTTACTTGTTTGTTGGCTTGTTATGGGAGAGGTGAAAGCTACAGTCTGAGGGATAGATATGGGGGATCAGACATGTAGGTCTAGGGGGAGATATGTAGGGCACAGACTTCCCAGGAAAGGCAAATGAGCATGGACAGACAAGTTTCACAGAGAGCAAAGAGCTGGTACATTAAGGAAGGCTCATGGCAGCCCCAGAGGTTGAAGATAGTGAGAATCAGCACTTCACATCCTAGCAGGAAGGAGAGAAATGTGAATTTGAACCAGAGTGCCTCAGAAAAAATGTAGTCCAGCTTGCAAAAAATAACTCCCAACTCCAAAGTAATTTATTGTCAGTCAGGCAGATAAAAGAAGTGCATAAAATTGGTTCCACAAGAAGGTCAAATTAAGTCCATGAACAAAATTCAAGCATATTATATATGTGTGTGTATATATATATATCTTCTGTTCAGTGTCTCTCATAGAACTGGGGATCAATCATAACCCTTTAGGGTTTCTTGTCTTGTCCATTGGCTCCTAGCCAGACAACCTCCCTCCATGGCATTGGACTGGGGGAATGATGAAGGAGTAAAGAATTGCATTAAAACAGGAGAAAGGGAGATGGATTCACAGAGCACTATGGGCTGGCAGATGTTTAGGTACAGGCAGAGTCAGTCCTTGTGACACCAGTGCTGCAGTATTACTTTTTCAGCCGGCTGCAAGAGAAAAGTACTATGTGAGTACCACTTTTTTTGCATAGAGAATGACTGCCTGCCTCTGTAGCTGAGGATGCAAACAGTTACTTGAGCATCCACATGGCTGCAGTTTAGGTTTCAGTTACACTGAGCTGCTTACTTGGCAAAGAGAGTTAAAGAACAACTGTATAAGTACTTGTGCTGCACAGATTTACCTAGATTTTGATGTATCTGTACAGGCTTTGTCCTCTCTTTATGGAGATTATTTTTTAACCTTGATAAAATATAGGTGAAAACGAGGTGAATTCTTTGACACGTTATGCTCTTCACCACATATACATCCCAGCTGTGATGCAGTATTTGCCAAAAAAACATTCTCACTGAATTCTTGGTGACAGTGAAAAAAAATTAGGTGAAACTATCCCAGTTTGCCAATGTCACCAGTGAAAATGAAGCAGAAGTCCGGTTCTGTACCCAAACATTCATTGAACTTGTTCATGCAATCATTTATACTTGCCTTTGCTCTCCACTTCCAGTGACAGAATGGCTGTCAGTGTTTCCAACAGCTGCTTCTGATGCCTGATACCATATAAGCTTAAAAACACAGAAAAGGGCAGCTTCTCTGCTGAGAAATCCTTGCTCTCAAGAAAAGGGTCATGAAACGATGGTGTATTTCACATCACCCAAGGCCTTTAGGAAAGGGTACAAATCACAGTGTTCCGTGGTTTTTTTCTCCTCTTTTTTTACTCCTGTGAGGTTATTGGCAATTTTCACCAACTGCAGTCCAGCACTGCTCTAGCAGAGCTAGAATTACATTATGGACATAATGGATTTTTAAAATTTGGTTGTGTGCTTGGTTGTGTGCCTTGGTTGTGTGTCTTCCAGCTCCACAACCTTGATATCCAGACCTCAGATTTACTATGGAGCCTACCAAAGGGCTTTGGAATTCCTGCTTGGGTTGGGCTAACATCTCTCAACATTCAGATAAGTCAAGTGAAACCACTCTGCTCAAAAGTTTCCCAGCACATTGCTACCCTGGGTTTGGGATTTAACATAGCTCATAACTCTTAAGCAGGATTTAACATGAGTAAGAGATGAAAATGCTGAAATGCAGCTGTACTGTTCCACCACAGAGGCTCAAGTTCAATTTCTCCCCACTCAACCATCCTGCTTCTCTCTCTTGCAAACAGTCTTTGCCCATTCTGGGTGCCCTCATTGCCACTTACTGTTGACACTGACATGTCTGGTTTTCCAGCAAGTACTGTCTTGCTTGTGCCATCCTTTTTGCCCGTTGCTGCTGGGAGAGAAGGGACAAAGAACAATTGGGTATTTTTATGCTTCAAATGCTTTCCTCTGAAGTGGTAGTAAAGCGCTGTCTGACATCTACAGACTGCCTATCTCAAAAACTTGCTTTGAGTCTAAGGATTGACTCTTTATCCATTCTGCCCTGCACCCAGACAGGAAATCTGGCTCCTGCTGTGGTTTGGAGAGCCAGTACTCTCTGCACCTTTCACAGGGACCATGGCACTCACCTTTCTCCGCTGCCAGCGTATACCACTGACGATGCACAGGCACCCAAGGGCAAACACCAATAAACTGCCTCCAACACCTGCTCCAGTTATCACATAGTTAATCCAAATAGGAGCTTCCTCTGTGGGAGAAGAAAAGTATTTAGACACAGAAACAAAGAGAATGTTATAGCTTTAGGGTTGGGGCAGGGACGTGATGCTAATTTCCATACCCACGTGGTAGTGAAGGCTGATCTTTCTGTCATTGTCTTCTATGAGGTGACAGCTCCACAGCCCTGCAGCACTGATGTTCACCTCCAACTTTACTTCATGCTGCTTTGAGTTCTTAATGTCCATCTTAGTCCCATTCACACGTTCCCAGCGCAAGTAGGCATTGGGTGGCAGCGGACCAGAGACCTGGCAGGTCAGGGTCATATTGGCCCCTCTGGAGAGTGGCCCATCAGGGTTAGCTGAGACTATAAAGGCAAGAAAAGGACATGTGAGTGAGGGGATGGGAAGATGGGTCCATCCATGCTCTTGTGGCTTGCAGGTTTCTGCAGCTCTCCTTCTTCATGACCCACTTCTCTCACCTTTCATCACCACCAGCTCTATCTTGCTCTGCGCATGTCTTCCTTGGTACTCCAGCTGGCACTGGTACTGGCCAGAATGGTTGAAATGGACTTTGGGGAGCTTCACTTCTATGGTACTTTCAGGTTTTCCTTCAGGTATCTCAAACAGAAAGTTGCTGCTTTTTCTGGTCTCATGCAGCTGTCCTTGTGCTGTGATGTTGAAATCAAGCAGCTCATGAACGTTTGCACTTTCCTGTTGTTTCCAATTCAGCTGTCCTGTGAAACCTTCCTTCCATTTTATCTTCTGGGAGTTCAGATGCCATGACAAGATGACAGTGCTATCAACAGTTGTGTACTTTCTTTCTAAATCTGGATTCTGGAAACCTGAATTTAGAAGAGACAAGGAATACAGAGGCAAGAAAAGCCATGGTTATGCTTCCCCATATCCACCCTTTATCCAGAGTGAGGCACGCTGCACTCAGTTGAAAAAGGACTTGGAGAAAAGCCACGACATCCTCCAGGAAGGTTAAACAGTTAATGTCTGAGAATAAGACAGTAGAAAGAGCCAAAGCTCCCAACCACAGCAGAGCTGAGAAGAACAGACCCTGAGGAAAGGAGAATCTTCTCGTCATCAAGCCTGCAGAGGAAAATGAGTGTGAGTGTGGAACAGAGCTCAGGCAGCAGAACAATCCCCAAGCTGCATTGTTGGAAGCCCTGGGAAGTCAACCCTGGGGCACCAGTGCTTGGGGTGCTGGAGATTAAAAGTTAAACTCATGAGCTGAAGGGAACACTGTTTCCCAAGCCTGCGTGTGAGTTCCATTTTTGTTGTCACATACCTAATACCTTCACAGCAAAGGAGATGTTCTGATTAATCAATGGAGAGTCTGAATGGATCTGACACACCCAGGTCCCGCTGTCCATAGCCTCCAGTTTCTTTAAATTCAGTATGTATTTTTGACGGGTCTTGCTTTGTAATTCTGGTGTTACTCTGTTATTGTTACTGTTAAACAATGTGATGCTGAGATCAGGTAGAGAACTGGATGAATTTTGCATTAAAATCAGCTTAGGGACTTCATTTTGCAGAAAGTGCCCATCCAAAGAGATTGTCACTGTAAAAAGAAAAAAGCACAGCCAGTAAGTCAGTTCCTCTTCCTGTGAGAGAGGAACAAGTGTTACTGCAAAGAGACCATGGAGACATTGTGCCCTGGAGATGGAGGAGAAATGAACTGTGATAGCCCAGAGCTGAAGAAATGCAGCTGGATAAATAATCTCAAGCTCTATGGTCCCCTCCCCTGCTTATGGCTAAAAGCCCTCCTCCATTCACTCACATTTAAAGACATGCAGTGAGGTGCAGACTTTGTGAGAGCCATATTTACAAGTGTAGATGCCAGCATCAGAGAGCTTCAAATTCCACACCTTCAGCTGTTTATATTCCATCTTGATGTCAGCTCGACCAGTAATGAAAGTTGGTTCTTTTGAAAAAATAGGCTTGGTTAGGAGGGAAGAGGTTTCTCAGCCATATAAAGGGAGAAGGGGTCATGAATTGCAAGCCTTACTTTTCCAGTATCTATTACTCTTTTCCATATACCATAGAACAGTATCATCGTACATCCAGCTCACAACTGTGTCTCGAGGTAATCTTGAGTCAGGAGGTATGCCTGTGCAGTTCAGGGTCACCTCCCCTCCTGCGAGTCCAGTCTGGAATTCAGTTTGCTGAGCCACACTGGAGATCAGACCTGAAAGTCAATATCCACCAAAAAAAGGCTAAGTTCACTTTCTGAAGGGTGGCTCAGTAAACACTTCCCAGCCCCACAAAAAGGTGTTGATATTTCTCCTTCCTTTCCCAGACACTGAAATTATCCTCAGTTTCTGAATTTGTCACTCCTTTATCTCATCAATCAATCAATCAATCAATCTCTTTTATTACCTGGCTAATGGTTATTCTCTTTCACATATAATCAGAGAAAAGGAAAAATACCAGTAGTTATGCTGGACTGACCATCATTCATAATTTTGAAATGTCCACAATTTTACTGAAACAACCTTTTTCCACTGGACAAGACTTAGTTATTCTATTGGTAGCAAAGGAAGAAGAGTCAGCCCTTCTTCACTCCCCAGTCAACACCTGATGCAGCACTGACAAATTTGCTCACACCTTCTTCCAGTTTTTGCATGGGCAAAGACTGAAAACACAGAAAAATGAAGAGATAAAGTAAAAAAGAAAGAAAGAAGGCTGACCTAATGTCAGGTTCCTTCTCTTGGGATGAGGGCTATATGACAATAAAAGAAATAGGGTGTATAAGGCTGAAGAAACATTAGGAGTGGTTTCTTGGGAGAATCCTTTCCTTTCCTTCACATAAAGAATGTTTCTTCAGGAGACCTTTAGAAGGAGATGGACTTGCCAGAGGTAAGATTGGAAATAACAGGGTTGTGGTCTCCTGCCTCACTGCTGGTAAGCTTTCAGGGATGCCTAACCTGCAAATCCCCCAGGTGACCTGAGTACTAAAGAGCTGTAGAAGTGTAAAATGAAAAGTTTACATGAGTTTAATGTAGCGTTTTGTGGATGCTGAAAAGCCTGAGCAGAGAAATGTTCCAGCGTTCTGCAGTATTCTGTGAGAACTCTGTCTTTCTCACGCAAGCCATGAGAAACAGTGAGATGGTTTTTGTAATCAAGTTCTCTATCTAACTCCTGCAGTTTGTTTTCTAAGTTTGTTATAGTTTCTTTGGAAAATATTGAAATAGGTGTTTTAGAGCCTCAGCCAATCATGCTGAAGGGTGACTGGTCAGAGGACCAATGACCTCCTGCCATCTTTGTGAACCACCTTATAAAAGGATAGATTAAGTAATAAAGATGGCTTTTCTTTTGCCCTGGACTTGGACTTTGTCTCGTGCTTTTCTCTTTGTCCCCGTATCCACAGTGACAGGGTTTGCCAGAAATTACATCCCTCTAAAAGGTAACCTGCAACAGTACCAATGCAGATTTTTGATAATTGCCCATTGGACTACAGAAGATTATGATTTTGTCTTAAACTGTGAAATTAGAAATGTTATTAATAGGAGTTGGTATTTCTTGCTTTTCATTTTGTTCTAGGGTGCATAAGAGATTTCCAATCTTTCCTCTGTGACCAGATGAATCAAAGCTGAGTATCTGAGAAATGCAGGCTTGGCCTTATTCACTGTCTTTCATTTCTTGGAAAATGAGCGCTAAAAAGTCTACCAAACCTTATAACATTAGCAGTCAAGCGAAGCAAGCCAGTAGCATTCCGTTTGTAAGGGCAAATCTGTGATGAGATTCTGAAGATCACATCACAGATGTGGGTATGCATCACAGATATGTTTTTGCCCAACAGGTGGAGGCAGTGTGGAAGGCAGTATTTTCCACTCTGTTTGGTGTGTATCCTGGTTCTCACAGGACCCTCACTCCTGCATCTCTACAGGGCAGCTCCCCAAATCTGGCAATGCACCCTGGTTTTGGCTGGCAGGTTCAGCAGGCAGGCTGGGAACAACCTGAGTCCCAAAGCTAAACTATGAGGAATCTTACGTGGCACATCAGGAAGAGCCTAGAAGTACACCGAATGTTGTGAGGCTTGTGAAAAGGCTGTGAGAACCACGAGGGTTTGTTGAGCCCAGGACTCACCCAGAAGCAAGAAGGCGGCAGGCGTGCAGCTCACGGCTGTGCCGCACAACTCCATCGCTGCGGGAATGCTCCTCCCGTCTGCAGAGCGCAGGGCTGGAAATGCCGTCACTGCCAAGGGATCTTATCCTGGAAGACCCAAATGCCCTGTTAATAATGTTTGGTTTTCAGACCTCGATGGATGGGACTTGTGTTCCCAGTCAGCTCCCACCATCCTTCAGCACAGCAAAATGGAAGCTCATTGGGAAAGTCACCAGAGCCCTTTGTTTCAGCAAAGAATCCATCTGCAGTGTGCCCCTGGAGTTTGGTAATAAACATTTCATTTTACTCATCCCTAGGTTTCTGGCATTCATCAGGCAGTAGCTGTTTATACTGCCAAGAGTTCTGTGCTTTTTTACTTCTCTATGGTGGGTTATCATCACTCTTGCAGAGATTAAAGCTAAACACATACAGGGCTGCATTAGCAAGAGCACAGCCAGCTCTGCTGGAAGTAGAGTGAAGTAATTATTTCCCTCTATTTGGAACACCTGAGGTCTCATCTCAGATATAGGGTACAGTTTTGGGCCCCCAGTACAGGAAGGATGCCAACAAACTGTACAGAGTTCAGTGGAGGGCTAGTGAGATGGGGAGGAAGTTGGAGCACATGACATACAGGGAGAGGCAGAAAACTGGGTTCGGTAGGGAGAAGGGAGCCAAGGTGGGATCTAATTTCAGTTTCCCCTTATCTAAAGGATATTACCTAGAAGAATAAGCCACATTCTTCTCAGATGTGCATAGGAGAGGAAGAGGAGGCAGCAGCCATATGTTGAGCAGGGAAATGTTGACTAGATATAAGGAAAACTTTCTTCCCACTGAAGGTGGTTCAGCAATAAAATAGATGCCAAGAGATGCCAGGCAATCTCCACTGTTGGAGACGCTCAGAAGTTGCCTTGTCAAGCCCTGAGCAACATGTTGTAGTTTTAGATAGGAGAATGGACTGGAGACCTCCCTTGCCATCTAAATATTTCTGTGTGATTTTTTGACTCTGTGATTACAGCCATCTTTAGGCTGTTATTAATATTTTTCTTCAGGTTGGGGTTTGTTGTTTGTTTTTTTTTTTTTTTTTGACTTCTTACCTTAAAAATCTCAATAACCAGGAAGTCTGATGCTGGTTTGTTCTGCTTGAATTCTTAGATTCTTAGGACTATTCAATGAAAAGTATGGGGAGAAGGGAGGAATGAGATCCAAAAGAAGAAGTTTCATTAATGGTAGCAAAACCTTAAGTGGGAACTGGAAGCTAATGATAATGTTAAGGTGAGTTATCAAATTAGATGCAGTTTCTGACGGTAGCAGAGACCAAGTGCTGGTGACAGCTGTAGCTGGGTGGGCTGACAAGGTGAAGGGGACCGTGGCTGCTGGTGCAAGGACACTACGGAGTTCTCCATCCCTAAACCAAGGCAAAAATCACAGAAGGGAAGCCAAGCAGGTTAAATGCTCTGGGGAGTGAGCAAGCCAATGAGATTGGCTTCTGTGAAAGCAGGCAGTCCCCATGTCAGGAGTGTGACAGACTGAAGGCTGGAGTCATAATAGGATTAAACTCAAAAGAAATGCATGAATAATTTTCTACAATATTTATATGTATGATGTGCAATATTAAGTGTAATATATTCTATTAGAGGATAATTTAATACTGAAATTAATTTAAATGATCAGAGCATGTGAAACTATCAAAGAGTAGATACTACATCAGCACTACATTTAAATGGAGATCAGGTCAGCGTGACATCTGACATCCAGACTGATGTACACACGTGCACAGATGAAAAATACATGTGCAAGAGCAAGACAGCACCCATATGCAGCATCAGAAGAGAAACAGGTGGCAAAGACACAGCCAGAGGAGATTTGTGGCTTCCCTCGTGCAAGGCAAAAAAACCTATCCCAGGCCAGGAAATATTTGCATGAGCTGTTTTCTGTGAAAATTGTAAAACAAAGGAGTCAGTGCATATGATTGGAGATCAATCCTAACAAGATGCAGAGGCAGTGATGAAGCAGTTTGCTGGGTTAAGCTACAGAATAAAGACAGGGGCACTAACAAGGCATCTGTATGCATCTCACTCCGAAGAAACATCGATAACTGAGAACTGGCACAGGGCCCTGAGTAAGATCCATTCCTGAGGTGACAGGAGAAACCTCATCCCTGCTGTGAAATCTCGCATCACCTGTTCCTGTGGGATGAAAAAGTCAGCCCTTGCTCTAAAGTAATATCTGTGAATTAACAGTTCAGTGATGGGTTTCAAATATTTTAAGTCATTAAACTTTATATAAAACCTGAAGGTAATGGAACAAGTAAAAATTAATGAAATTGCTGAGTCACACCTCATAATTTTGTTTTGACTGGGAATCTCTATTCTCCTGTCATATGGCTTCAGCTTGTTCTTCGCCATCTTGCCTCCTGATTATTGAGCAAAACCACACAACCAGAGCACTGTGGGACTGGTGAACTGATGACCTTGTGCAGCTTGGTAGATGCAGATTGATGCATCTTTGTTCTTCTGTTTCATCTCACAGTTTCACAACTTCTGCATTCCCACTTTGTTCACACTAATCTTTGTATTTCCATGGCAGATCTCCACAGTGTGATGTTACCACCTACATGTTAAAAGTCAGTGGGGAAAATGGGTTGCCTTCAGCTAGGATTTCTTTTACACACTTTCCCTCTCTCCCTGTTTATATCTACTTCTCATGCATGCCACTTGCTATTCCCCTCTGCCTTTCTATCTGCTTCTTCATCCCTCCAGGCCAGATCACAGGCAATGCTGCTCCGGAGTTTACAGATCTCAGTGAGCAAGGCTCCACTGTGTTATCCGAACAAGCTGCTCTCATTAGCAGATGCTTGTAGCAGACCCACAGCCTCCTTACAGGCAGCCCAGCTGTATCTTACGGTGGTACTCATAAATTAAGCGGTGTCACAGAATGTCCCCAGGCACTGGAACATACTCATCAGTCCTGTTAAATTGCAAGTACATTTCCTGACACATTTTTGGCCAGGGACAACTCTTGCTCTCCTGAGCAACTCTTGGGATGCATTTAGTTGTTAGCATGGACCAGGGACCTTTCCCATTAGGTGGCTGGCATGTGGCCAGTTCATTCTGGAGGTTAAGTGAGTTTAATAGCCCAGACCATCTCATGCCAGCTGGCTTCTGTGCCAGAAAGAGTCCAGGCATACTTGATTTATTAGCACGTCTAGCAACGGAGGAGCAGGGCTCCCTCCCAAGTGAACATTGATTTCCATTTCATTTTAACTTCCCCCTCTTATTAAACTGGTTTAATTTCCTTCTTGACTTATTTTAATGATCCCTGTCTCTCTGAGGGATAGGAAAAGGAGAGCTGAGGTAGTAAGCGTGCTTGCTCCAGAGAATGACGCCTGTAGAACCAAGTCAGGCCTAGAGAACATCTGCTTGAGAGCAGGGCTGGCAGCCCCTTGCTCCCTCCAGCTCCGAACCCCAGTGGGTGATGGCTACAGAGACCTCTCCACAGGCTGGTACTGGCATGACACAAGAGGAAACTTAAATTTAAAAAAACCCTAAGAAATAAAAACTTGGCAACCACTCCTGATGCAGAGTAGGACATCTCCCTTTCTCGGTGTGTTCCTGTGCCTCTTTCTTGCAGTGTGGTTTTGTTTTCTCCTCTCGCTCTTGCTTGTGGCTGTGCTTTTGATCTGGCAGCAGCTGGTTCTGCTGAGGTGGGGGGGCCCCCCAGCCCTCCCCCCACACCAGGGCTCCACACCTCAGCTTCCGCCGCGGCATTTCCCCTTGTGGTGCCTGCTAGGTGAGGGCTTAGGGATGCAGCTGCCTCTTGCCCTGCTCAAGAATTAGGCTTGGCTGTGGGGCTCTGGGCTAAAGAGGTTCACCTCTCCTCAGTTTAAAAATCTAAAACAAAGCTGACTCGGCTCTTTTACCAAATAGAGGTTTCTTTGAATTTACTTGTTAACATTAAAGCAAACGTCAGGTGAGCAGCAGGCAGGGTAAGAGACCAAGTGCAACGAAAATAGCCAGCAGAGTGCCAAGTTATGACAGCAGTGAAGGTCATTTCACGGTCCCTACTGACCCCCTGGACTGTTTGACGCTGCCTCCATTTCCTCCTGAGAACCTCTGTCTGCTCATCCGAGAGCAGCTGCCACCCTCCTGTTGGAGCTAATGGGAGAGGAAAATGCAGGAGCAGGGTCCGTGGGGTCACACAGGTGAAAGCAGCTGATCCTCCCTGACAGGTCCCACCATCAGGACAAGGCAGAGGGGTAAGGCTGCTGTGTCAGCACCAGCTGAGCTCCCTTCAGCCATAAAGTAGTCCATGCCCAGTTCCCATATGCTTGGAACCATGCGGACGCTACAAGAAGTGGCTCCATCTTGGCAGCACAGGCTGCTCCCTTCTCGCCTAAGGGGAAGCCAAGACCTGCCTTAGCAAAGCCACCAGAGGCCGTGACTAAGGCACTGTGATGCACTCTGAAATCAGGTCCTCCATCACCCTTCCAAGCTCTCTACGTGCTTGGGATGACATTTGGGTACCATCCCTCCTTCATTTTGCTCTGGTGACTACAGGCTCCCGACATGAGGCTGTGGCAGATCAGGTGGGCACCATCCCTGGGTGCTCAAGAACCGCTGGTGGGGGTGAGGTGGAGGCTCAGTTTCGATGAGCCAAGCCCTGCTGTGCTGCAGGCGGCTTTGGCAGACACGTTTGTGAGACACTGGGGAGGACAAAGGAAAGGTCAAGGGAGACCTCGTTGCAGCCTTTCTGTACTTAAAAGGATCTCATTAAAAAGACGAAGAGTGACTTTTTACATGGACAGATAGTGATAGCAGAAGGAGGAACGGTTTTAAACTAAAAGAGGGTAGGTTTAGATCAAATGTTAGGAGGAAATCTTTTACTCAGAGAATGATGAGGCACTGGAACAGGTTGCCCAGAGAAGCTGTGGCTGCTCCATCCCTGGAAGTGTTCAAGGCTTGGATGAGGCTTTGAGTGACCTGGTCTAGTGGAAGGTGTCCCTGCCCGTGGCAGGGGTGTTGGAATGAGATGTTCTTTAGAGGTCCCTTCCAACCCAAACCATTCCGTGATCCTATGATTCTAACCTGCACCAGGGACTATTGAGTTCATAGTGGAGAACACTGAGTAGTAACCTGAACTCAACCTTAATGCACGATGTGGAGGAAGGAATATCTGAGGTGGCTGATGGAGATTGAGTAGGATACGCCACCTGAAAGTTGAAAAATTCAACCAGAAATGAAACTCTTGCTTTCAACATCGCAGCAGCCCATGGAAGATGTAAGCAAGTCTCTTTTCTGTTGTCCTTAAATTGAAAGGATCCCTCTTTTTCCAAGAAATCCTGCTCACTCAGCCCTGAGATAATGGATCAAGCTGCATTGGCAGCTAGTTTCAGGCAGTGAGCCAGTCAGCCTGGATTAGCAGAACAGACCCCTCTGGTCTCAGCACGTACAGATGTAAGTAGACATCACTGCTTAGCTAGAGACCAGCATCTTCTTATTTTTGCAGTCTTTTTTTAGAATAAAGTTCCCCTTCCTGCAGGGTACGTGGAGAAGGTGATAGCAAGTGGCAGCTGGTAGAGGGCTGCTCCCCAATGCATTTGCAGCCCTTGGGGATATGCAGTCACCAGTGACAGGCCCTCATATAGGACATATTTTCCTATATATGGGTTTAAAAGATCCATGAGATCCTCAGGCTATGAGGCAGGTTGAGCTTTTTGTAGGTCCCTTTTTTCTGCCTCTTTCAGAGAAAAATCCAGGGAGATAAACAGTTTTTAGTTAAAATTAAAAGGCCTCGGAGAATCACACAGCCAGAAGTATTATCAAGTCAAAGGTTTAAGATGGTTTTACAACAGACCTTTAAGCAGGGCAAAGCCAATCCATCCGTGCCGAAACAGCAACTTGAGTGGAGTAATAAAGTTTGTAGCATTTAAAAACCAGAAAATAGGCTGGCCTCTTAGCAAAAGAAACAGTTTCCTTACCTCTTTTCTCTCAGCCTCTGTGTTTCTGTCTCCTTGTGTTTGTCACCTGCCGTAATTGATCTCACCCAGCTACAGCTGAAACAAAAAGAGGAACGAAGTTGGTGTTCAGCAAGCAGATGTTCGGTTGGCCTTGATGTCTCCTCCTCTCCAGCCAGAGCGACAGCAAGGTCTTGCTGCCAGCCCAGGTTCCGCTGACATCCGCCGACTTCTCTCGGCAGAGGGTGATTTTCCAAAGGCACGTGATTTCGGCTTTGGGTGCGGACAGAAATGGACCTTAGCGGAAGGCGGTGTATGGCAGTGGTGGGGAGAATGAGTGTGCAAAACAGAGAGAGCCTATTGGCCATATGGCAGCTGGTGGAGGCCGTGACGGGGCTGAAACAGAAATGAAAGGTTGGGAGCTAGTTCTGCTTTGCTGAGGAGAAAAGCTCACAAACTAACAGATTATCTGAGCAGATCCGGACCCAGCCCGCACCTCCCGCACTCTGTAAGAGTAATCTGAGCTCCATTTCCCAGCCTGTCTCCTGCACCACCACGACGAGGAGGCACCTCTGAGGAGCTGACCCCAGCCCCACCTGTCTGTGGAGTATGTCTGAGATTTAGGGTGAGATGAGATAATATTTTCTTTATAGAAGTGTTGGCTTTACCTTGGCTGTCTGCCAGCACCCATCCAGCTCATCTCTCATTCACCCTCCTCAGCAAGGCAGGGGGAGAAGATGTGAAAAACCCTCTCAGGTCAGGATAAGAACAAAGAGATCTCTCCCCAACATTGTCATGGGCAAAACAGACTTAACTTGTGGAAAGGTTAATTTAATTTATGGCAAATTAAAAACAAATAAATTGGTAAAATAAAGTGATAAATTAAAAAAAAAAACAAACGTAAAAAAGCTTCTCCCACCTCTCTTTTCTCCACAGAAGGCTCCGCTTCACACCTGACTCTTCTGTCCCTCCTTCCTCCCTCAAAGTGTCACAGGGGGACAGGTCATGGGAGTTGTGGTCAGTTCATAGCACTCCATCTCTGCTGCTTCTTCCTGTTTATGCTGTTCCTCTGTTCCACCGTGGGGTCCTCCAAGAAATGTTCTGATGTGGGTGCCTCCCATGGACTGCAGTTCTTCATGTTCATCTTGACATTAGAAAGACATTTTTTACAGTGAAAACAATAATTCACTGGAGCAGCCTCCCCAGGGCTGTGGCAGAGTTGCCATTGCTGGAGGCTTTTAAGGTGTGATTGGGCAGGGTGCTGGATAACCTCATCTAGGAACCCAGCGTCCTCCACAGGCCACAGCTCCTGCCAGAAAACCTACTGCAGTGAAGACTCTGCATGAGCTGCAGGGGAATCTCAGCTCTGACACCTGGAGCACCTCTTGCCCCTGCTTCTCCCCTGATCTTGGTGTCTGCAGGGCTGTTTCTTCCACGTATTGTCCTTCCAGTCTCCCACAGCTGCTGTGGGAGTTTTTACCCTTTGTTAAATACACTGTCACAAAGGTGCCACCAGCATCACTGATGAGCTCAGCCTTGGTCTGCAGTGGGTCTGTTTTGGGGCTGTCTGGATGTGGCTCTGACTGACATGGGGCCAGCTCCTTCTCACATCTCACAGAAGCCACTGATACAGCCCCTCCAGTATCAAAACCTTGTCCTGCAAAACCCAGTATAAGGTTACTTTTCAGTAACCTCTACCAACCTGTACTGCTACTGAATCTCAGCTGTTTCCCTTCTCTGTGGGGTGGAAGAGGGGGCTTTTGTGGTTTTCCACCCACATTTGGTCTCTCTCTCTCTCTGAATCCCAGCCTCAGCCAAGGTGGCGGAAACCCACTGAGCCCCAGACACAGCTGAGATTTCATCTCTGTGCCACCCACTCTTCTCCTTTTGGCAGTGACTTGCCCCTTTGTCTGGAGGATGGGGGTGCGAGATGCAACCCAGCTTTGGGGGGAGCGGGGACAGACAGCCACAGCAGCAAGCTTCACAGTGTGCCACCAGCTGTGACAGGAACAGCGGCGATCGGGCCTCGAGCGCAAGAGCTTCTCCATTGGTTGTGACTTTGGAGAAAGATAATGTCCCATCTCAGAGAGGAAGTCACCTGCATGAGACAGGAACTTCCCAGTGTGGGATACAAATGATGGGATGGGATGGGATGGGCACTCTGCCAGTGTCCAGAAATTGTGAAAGCCGTTTTCTGAGACACAGCTCTCCTGCAAGAACCTGACGTATCCCATCAGCATCTTCAAAACTCTCTCACATGTGTCAAATAGAAATGTCCTTTCTGGTCCCCAGCTTCCAGAGAGGAGCTGTCCTGGAAAAAAAAAAAGAGTTAAGAAAACTCAGGTTGGAAATGTAAGGCTGTGGCATCTCAGTGCTTGGGGATCTGGGGCATTGAGCTGATGCTTCAGTTTGTACAGATTCTGGTTTGCATTTTGTCTCCCCAGCACACTGTAATGCAGAAACACTGGCTTGTTTTTAAACAGTTGGTTTATGTCACTGCAAATATCTACCAGAAATAGCATTCCCTGAAGGGGTGAATTGCAAAATGCACTTGAACTTGCTGCAGAATTGCAAGGAGAAGCAGGGCTGTGGGTCTGAGGTGACAAAGCTGCAGGCTTGTCACATTTTGAGAATGCCTGTTCTGCATCCACTGTCACCCTAAGGTGGGTATCCATCTCTTGGAGCTGCTACAATTGTGCAGTGAACAGGTACCTCTGGGACCAAGGGTCACAGTGTGCAGTGACGTGTTTGTATCGCTTTCATCCAAGCATCTCAAAGCACTTTGCAAGCATTAATTAAACATCAGAATCCAGAAGGGATGAATAATATTAGCCAGTCAGTCTCTCTTCTGAATGTAATATTCCTCATAAATATTTAACTGGTTTTTAAGTTCTTTGCAAGTCTGATTCTCACCTCGCTGGGACAGTTGCTGTACTGCACCCCTGGGGAAAGGGGGCTCATCCAGCATCACACACTAACCCTGCGGCACAGCGAGAACAGCCTGAGCACTACACACAGCTCTCCCCCCACAAATCAGTGGTTGTCATGTTTCCCTGCTTTATCCCTTGCAGAGACACTTTGCACTGTCTCTCTTTGCTCTAATCCCATCACCAGCAGTATTTTTGCAAGCTGGGGTTGGAGAGAAACAGATCCTCTCAGCAGAGAGAAGCTTGCAGGCTGTGCTGGGTGATGGTCACAGTCTGCAGAGACACTGTCTCTCCAAGGAAGTGAGATAAAGGGAGAAAAGGGTTTCTGAAATCAGATGTTGAGAATGACCTTTTGACTGTCTTCACTGGAAAGCCAAGGTGCCTCCAGAGATCGTCTCCTTAAAACCAAGTTCCCTGCACATCAGTGGGGGCTATGAATGTGCCTCTGTAGTCTGATAGCTGAAAGATACCCAAATATGTTGGAAAATTAGTGATTGCTCAGTGGTGTTGGAGAGAAGGAAGGACAAGTGTTTGACACAGCATAAAAAGCAGATCTTCAGGCACCTGACTCTCAACGGCTTAAAAGGCCAGCAGCGTTCTCTTTGCAACAGAATAGCTGGCACCTGGTGAGCTTCTCGAGGGGCATTTTGAAGGTAGATGTGGGAGCTAGAAACAAGCTGGCTGCTGAGGGGACCCAGTGATTTGCTCCAGGACAGCTATGCTCCTCAGAAAGGGGGAAGGCTGGGGAGAGATACCTCTCTGCAGGCACTTGGAAGCCTGAATTGGGAAGAAAGGGGTCTCTAAGCAAATATCATAAAGGTTCATTTGCTGATCACAGTGGAAAATCAGGAACCCTCCAGAGATGTTCTTCATGAGCAAGGGATCCCCTGTGTTTAGTCAGGAGGTGTGGAGTCTGATGGAGGAAGGCTAGCCAGGTGTGCTGGGAAGTCAGGGACTGCTTGGAGGGCACTGGACAGAGGAATCAAGAATCACTACCTGTGGAAGTGTGTCACCAAAAGTGACAGGAGCTAAAACAAGCCTAACCAAAACCAATCCCATGTTAAGGACGTGTGAGAAATGCAATAGGCAGGAGAGAGGTGGCTTGGGAACTTTTTAGGGACCTGTATGGGATGCATATTGCTTATTATCTCACTGTTAATGACCTCAGCAAAAGCAAGGGGGAGAAGCTGGTGACAACAATTGTTTTGATGCCCAACTGGAGGTGTTTCATCAGCACAGAGGGTCTGGAATGCAGCTTGGGGCCCAGAGCATTAAAGCGGAACGCCATGCAGTGGCACACGCTTCCCCAGCTGAAAGCAAAGGGAGAGCAGGACCTGGGCGTGCCAGGTGTCACCGGGTGCTGAGCCCCGGGAGCGCGCAGCGCAGCGGGCACCGTGGATGGATGCGGGCAGCAGCGGGCGCGGCAGTGCGGCAGAATCCCGCCGCACGCGGCACTAGATGGCGGCATTGGCTCGGGACGAGGAGCTGCGAGGGACAGGGGAGCAGCCGCGGGCCCCGCCCGGGTGCCCTCGCAGGGCTCTGCCGGCCGCGAGAGTTCACGGAATCACAGAGAAGTTGGTGTTGGAAGGAACCTTAAAGATCATCCAGTCCAACATCCTGCCCTGGGCAGGAACGCCTTCCAGTAGACCAGGATCCAGCCCGGCCTTGAGCACTGCCAGGGATGGGGCATCCACAGCTTCTCTGGGCAACCTGCTCCTGTGTCTCGCCACCCTCACAGTAAGGAGTTTCTTCCTAAAATCTAATTCAGGATTTGGAAGGGCTGGGGAATGCCTGAGCAGGTGGTCCTAGCTGAGCTCCTGACAGCCCCCAAAGCTTGTTAGGGAGTTTGCTGGTGTGTCCTCCTTGGTCCAAAACCTGTGTCATTTTCCATGCAAAAAGGGGGAATGCTGACCTGGTGACAAGAGAGAAGATACACAATGCTTGTAAAAGAAGAGGAACATGAGAAACCTCAGTAAGAATGAGAATTACCAAATCCAAAAGGGCAAAATCTGCCCTTGTGTGTGACCTCCTGTGTTCCTGGGCACCAGGAGTGTCCTATGTCCTCCCACCATGAGACCCTCTGAGACCCAGCCGTTCAGGTAGGAGTGACACCCTTTTCAGAGCACGCCATATGACAGCTTGTAGAGGGAGTCGCATTGAACTGGCAGGCCAGTGAGATGGAAACCTAGGAGAGAAACTCTTGAGCGTGATGGAATCCACAACTACGAAAAGACTGTCCCAGATGCTTTGGAACCTGGTGGGTGGCACAAGATGCAGTACCCACAACAACAGCATTCCCATAAGGAGCTTGGTTTGACAGTTTTGCCTTTAGAAGGCAAAATGAAAAACCCTATATATTTTGGGTTTATTCATCAAAGTGTTAAAGAAATACAAGAAGAGTACTACATGGTGGGTTTTTTTTCAGGATTGGTGCTGATACTGTTCCCATAAATTTGACAAGCAAGTATAAAACTCAGTGTACCTTAGTATCCTACATAATTCGAGATCTGATTTTAAATTTTAATTTTTAAAAGGCTGTGCAGAATGCACAAAGACCACAATAGATGTATTTTTCTTGTTGCTCCTTTGTCAGATTATTGCTAGCACTTAGCCTCTCACTGTAAATCACTCAGAAGTCTGGGTTGCAGAACATCTGGACCTAGTTATGATTTTTTCTAATAATGCTGAAAAAAGATTAGTTTGGGATCAAAGATTGTCTTCCTTTTCCTTTTGGAGGAGTCCTACGCAAAGGAATTTGCATGCATAACACTTTCTTTGCGTTCCTTATGCCTTCCTCTCTGCTAAAAGGGAATCCACTAGATTTCCTGTGTTTTTTTAAAAAGTTTTCATCCACTGTGCAGTGAGTTTTTGTGGCAAGGTCTAGATAGCTGCAGAGCTAGAGAGTTGGCTTCTATGAGAAGCTGCCAGAAGCTTCTCCCACGATGGATACAGGCAATGCCAGCTGGCTCCAAGACGGACCCATTACTGGCCAAAGCTGAGCCCATCAGTGATGGTGGTAGAGCCTCTGGGATAAAATGGTTAAGAGGGATGAAAAAAAATTAAGAACTGCAGCCAGAGAGAGGAGTGAGGATATGTAATAGGAACAGCCCTGCAGACACCAAGGTCAGTGCAGAAGGAAGGGCAGGAGGTGCTCCAGGCATCAGAGAAGAGATTCCCATGGAGCCCATGGTGCAGCCCATGGTGAGGCAGGATGTCCCCCTGCAGTCCATGGAGGTTCCTTGGGGAGCAGAGATCCAGCTGCAGCCCGTGGAAGAGCCCCACACCAGAGCAGGTGAATGCCCGAAGGAGTCTGGGACCCCATGGGAAGCCCACACTGGAGCAGGGTCCTGGCAGGACCTGTGGCCCTGTGGAGAGTAGCCCACACTGGTTTGCTGGTGGGACTGGTGACCTCGTGGGGGACACCCACTGGAGCAGTTTGTGAAGAACTGTGGCTTGTGGGAAGGACTCATGTTGGAGAAGTTCATGGAGGGCTGTCTCCTGTGGGAAGGAGCCCATGCTGGAGCAGGGGAGGAGAGTGAGGAGTCCTCCTTCTGAGAAGGAAGGAGTGGCAGAGACCACGTATGATGAACTGACTGCAACCCCCATTCCTCTTCTCCTGCACTGCTGGGGGGAAGAAGGTAGAGAAAATTGGGAGTGAAATTAAGCCTTGGAAGAACGCAGAGTGGGATGGAGGAGGTCTTTTAAGATTTGAGTTTATTTTCTCAATATCCTGCTTTGATTTGATTAATTGCTGATAAATTCAAATAATTTCCTCATAGCAAGTCTGTTTTGCCTGTGATGATAATCAGTGAGTGATGTCTCCCTGTCCCTATCTGGACCAACGAGCCTCTTGTTATACTTTCTGTCCCCCATACAGTTAGAGAAAGGAGTGGTAGAGTGGTTTTGGTGGTTTGACCCAGCCAGGGTCAACCACCACACTCTGGTGTGTTGAAAATATTTATCTGAGTTTTGCACCTGTAGCTGTATCCTTATGGAAAAGCATCAGGTCTCCTTCCTTCATGTGTCATTTGCTTTATTTCCTGTTTCTATTTATTGACTCCTCTTGAAACAGATATCCAGATTTATTTGCTTTATTATACAGACTCTTGGTCCTTCCACCTCAACTTTACTAACTTGTCTTGTGCCATCTTGATTTGGAAATATTTTCATACTTCCTAGGAAGGAAAATCTAAACTGCATAACTACTTCCAGGCTTTTGCTCACTGTAACTGCACCATGTCAGACATCTGCCTGTCATGACAGGCACAGTGAACAGCTGGGTACAAGCTCAGTGTTGTTGAACTTCTGTCAGAGGAGCAGACAAAACATTGAAGGGCTGGGTGGAAGTAATGCAGAGAAAGGCTGTGTGTCTCCGTGTAAACCAGCACCACTCCCCTGCCGGGCTGCTGCCACCTCTTCCAGAGCAAAGAGTCGGCCATGCATAGAGATGGGCCTGTGCAAACTGTCAGAGAGAAAGTCCCAAAATCTGGGATTTGTACCTGAAAGGCAATGAGTCAGGAGGGGATGGGGAAATAACAAAAAAGGGGATGTGATAAAACAGGGTAAAATAATGACCATCCAAGGTACGATAGGTTTGGGAGTCCCTCTTTTCCTAGCCTTTGTGACAGGAGAAAAGAAAACAGGTGGTGAAAGTGGAAAGCTTTCAATTCAAAACTGAGAGAGGAACCATTTTCACACAGTGAATAAGCAGATCCAAGGACTGATTGCCAGAGGAAGTCAGAGAGTACAGGGAAACAGGGAGGTTTAAAGACAGACCAGGCACACAGCTGAGCAATGACAGCATCCAGGCCGGTAACAGGTAATGCTGAAAGTGTTGCCTACAGGAGGAAAGAGCATCCCATTGTGTGTGAGAAGAGAGAGCAAACCACTGCCAGGCACTGAGAGAATATGATGTGGTCCTCATGAATACCGTATTGCCCCTCAGCTCCACGGGGTTAACCAACCTTTTCTCTACGTCCAAAGCATCTGGCAGAGAGAGGTGATTGAGCTAGGCCAATCACTCCAACCTGAAAAAAACTGCAGCAATATCATTTGCCTAGGAAGTTGCTGGTACCACACTGGAGTGTCCTCCCTTATGTTGTTTCTGCTCCAGGGTCTGCCTGAAATTGCAGGCGATGGTTGAAGCAGACAAGTCTACCTTGCAGTTCTGCTGCACTTCTCTAGGATTCAGTGGAGAAAGGGGTGTCATTTTCAGTAAAACACAGGGACAGCTGAGTAGCTGAAGATCTGTGGAGTCCAGACATGCTCGCTGGAGCGAGCTAGTTGTGACTTTTGGGTGCTGCTGCACTAATTGCATTCTAAGGATCCCAGCGTGAATTCTCTACCTGAGTGCCTGAACCTTTTGGGGAGGGAAGGTGAGAGCTACCTAGTAAGAAGGTCTGTTCATGTACCTGCTGAAATAATGCAAAGCTGGTCTGGCTTTGGTGACCTTCTCTCAAGTCAAGAGAATCTTCCATCCTGATCATGGAGCAGCCACAGCCTGGGGACCCATACAGGAGAAATCACTCTCATTACTAGTAAGTGTTTATTCTGGGGTGGCATTCAATGGCTGTTCAAGAGCAGCACCACAGTCCTCCGTGGCTGTTCAGAGGGGTCGTGAAGAGCATTCTCTGACTACATGAAGCCTAAACACATTGAAAGTCTTGAGAGGTAGGGCCTGGCAGACTCATGCTTACATTGCTAAGTACATCCTTAGCAGGAGGAGAGTGACAAAGAGCCATAATATCACTTGTAGATCTTTCAGGAAAATGTGAGGACTAAAGGAATAAATGAATGAATTAACAAGGACAGCCAGATGCGAGAAAAAAGAAAAGAAGGCTCTGAAATACAGCAAAAAGGAGAGACTGAACCTGCGATTCTTCCTTCTCTAGTGGCATTTAATTTCCCCTTCCCCACTGTGAGAATGTCAGAAACGAACAGGCAACTTCAATAAAACAGAACTGAAAGAGAAAGAGAAGGCAGCAAAAGCCTTAGAAATGGCTTCACACAGGTAGAGGTACACCCGGCTGCGTCAAATAGGCGCGATCCTCCACAAGCACACACAGGGGGTCAGAGGGTTTTTTTGTCACATGGATTTATTTTAAGTTCTAAAATTAGTTTCTAATAAGTTAAAATGCTCAAAATGTGCAATAGGGCAGTGAGCAGGGCAGTGCAGGGAGAGGGAGAAGAGAAGAGAGAAAATGGGGGAGAAAACATTGTCAGGCTGCAGGGGAGATGGATTCCAGCCATGTCCTGCATCCAAGTGTTCCACCAGAGAAAGACTGAGAGAAGCCATGAAGGAGGGGCAAAGAGTGGGACAGAGATGTGGCACTAAAGCAGGAAGAAGCTACTGGCTTAGATACTCCCAACAGCTCCAAAGCATCTCTACAGCTGGCCACCTGACTGCAGTGGTGAATCTGCCTTGCCCTGTCTGCAGCTTCCAGCGTCTCTGCAGGTACAGAGCTAGAAGGTCCCCTGCATTGCTCATGCCAACCCTAGTCACTCCTGAGAGGTCTGCGTGGTGCCCATCTCTCTGCAGCATGGCACGCAGAGTTTCATCCTCCCATGCAGACCAGCCCCGATGCCCCTGCTTCCATCAGCACTCCGTTTGCTGTATCTTCCCTTTCTGGTTTTCCTCCATTGGCTTCCACGGCACATTGACTGCAAACATCCCTTCCAGTGCTGGGAAGGCAGGAGTCTGCACCTGAAAGGGAAGCAAGAGGCTACATCAGACACGGGAGGGAGACTGAATGACACAAGTCTGGGCTTTTCCCTGACACAGAAGAGAGTGCTACTGCTTACAATCATAAGGCTCTCATTCCCTCCCAGAGCCAAGGAAGAAGACACTCTCTGATACAGGCAATTTCTTCTGGGGAATGCTGGCTCAACATGATCCTCTGTGCTGTCATGGGCATAAGGAATAACGCAGGACATGCCTAAGGGAGAGCAAAGACTGATCTGGGCAATGGCCAGGCCACTGTCAGGTTTCATGGTGTGCCATGAAACTTTACAACACCTTTTTGGAGAGAGGTAATAAAGGCATGAAAGCTTGTGCAAAATGAGATAAGAACAAATTAAAGACATAACCACTTTCACAAGTGACTTTCTAGGCAGTGAAAAAGAGGTAGATCTCAGGGGTCCTGATAGCAGTAAAGTATAGGGTGACACGCAAGCAGTCAGTGCAGCAAGAAGGATGAGATTAGTTAGAGGATGGCATGGTAGGTGTGTTCTCGGCTAAGAGGAAGGGACTGGGATCTTGCTGTCAGGTTTCTGCCAGGCTGAAGGGAAATGAAAAGCACAAGTCTTCAAAGACCAGTCATTATTGGCACAGAGAGTGTGAAAGCGCTAATGAGTTAGGCAGCTGATAAAGCTGAGGAGCCTCATTTGGAAGAAAGAGGATGAGAATGTCACGCAAGACATTTTAGGCAGATATTTTAGGAGAACAGAGCGCTAAACTGAATGACAGATCAATGAAATGCAACAGTACTGATCAGACATTGATAGGGTCAGGGAATTGGAATAGGAATTCCTCATGCGTGGGCTACAGCCCATCAGGTGTGCATGATACACCATGCGGAGCATCCGGTGTCCAACCAGCAAAGGAACAGCAAATGCAATCTCAGAGGATGCCAGCAGAGAGAGGGAGAGAACCAGAGAAGAGCTGATATCTCTTCTCAAGGCACCTCATCTGCACTCAGACAGAGGATGAGCCCAGTGGGGAGCCTGTGCAGAGAAGGGTGTGAATCACAGAATCACAGGGTGGTTGGGGTCGGAAGAACCTTTGGATATGATCCAGCCCAACCCCCCTGCTAAAGCAGGGCCATCTGAAGCCAGTCAAGGAACACCCACGGATAGAGGACCCGTGCTGCGACACGGGAGCCTGGCTTGCTCAGCACAGCAGGGCCTTGGGGACATATGCAGGTGCTTTGGGGTGGTGAATATCCCGGTGGGATGAGAACTGCTTAAGCAAACAGCTGGACACTCAGGCATCCTATTTCCTGCTAGCCGAGGCTTTACAGGTACACTGTCAAGGAGTTCCTCCACAAGGTTTTGGGCTGGAAAGGTTGGTTCTGATCACCTTGCCCTGGGCTTGCACAGCCTATAGAGTCACACAAAAACCATAGATTTCTGCCTCATATTATCCTTTACCATCAGTGCTGATTAAGAATGGATGACGAAGAACCTGTCACGAGCTGCTCTTGCACTACCCACAGTGGTTTTTTAAAAATTTCCACCTTGCTTCTTTTGTGATGCTGCCTGCCTTCAGTCTCCAGCCACTGGGACTTGCTAAGACTTTTCATCAATTCTGTCACATCCCTCGTCTTCAGTTCAAGGCAGTTTCAAGGCTCCCAGCTCTTTCACCAGGGTAAGCTCTTCCAAACTTATCTCGCTCTGATCGCCCAGCCCCTTCCCCACTAGAATTGTCGTGGGCCCTTTCCATGAGGCTAAGTAGGAGGCAGCTGCATCACAGCTACTCCCAAAAGGTGTCCCTTGTCTGCAAAAGGAAACCTTGAAGGATGATTTTGCTATATTATTTATTTGCAGGGTAATAATATGAAAATTGCAGAGAAATGGTCTGACTTGATTGAAGTTTTTGTCAGTGACATGCTGAGGAAAGATTAGTCCTGGCCTGGTCTTGGGGATCATAAAGGCAAGGTAGAGTTTTTAGAGGATAAGATACTGGCACAAGCTGAGCAAATGAAGGGCACTAAGTTTCCAGAAGTTGAGAGCTGAGGTGTGAGGGCTGAGCCAGAAACAACAGCCCTGGATCAAGATCAGAGTCTGGGCACCAGCAGACATTGATACAGAACCGGAGATGGTTACACTAAAGCATCCAGCTAAGGAATGAGAGAGAGGACATCTACAAAAGCCTGGAAATTAGCCCTCCTCTACTACAGATTGGCTTGATCTCTGGGGGAATAAACATGAAGCTTTTCAAAGCTGGGCTGTGATTGTCTCTTAGGAGGTTTTCTTCCTTCTCTGAGGTGTCTGACCTGCCCCCAGAGGAATGCCATGCTTAGCAAGACCTGCCAATGCCCCGGGTACAGCTTTCCATCTGTGTCCATGACACCCTCAGCAGGCTGCCACAGCCCCATACCTCCTCTGGCCTCTGTGTCCCCAGGATCTTTCACTGCTATCTCTGGAGTCCTCGGGGGAAAGTCAAATAAGGGTGGATGTACAGGAAAAGTAACAGAAATGGGGTGATGGACACTTACCCTTTTTTGTAGGGCCAGAGCCACAACACAAACGGCAAGCAGGAGGAAGAGGGTGAGTGTGAGCCCAAAAGTAACCTGCCCACTGAAGATAGAGGGAGCGCTGGAGACCTGGGCACCTGTGAGGAGGAACCACAGTTATGAAGAAAGGGACGGTTGGTTTTGCACTGAGGAAAGGCTGGGACAGCACAACAACAGGCAAAATGGGAAAGAGTTCGGGGAACTGGAAGGAGCAACATGCTGAACTGGTGAAAGCCAGGAGAGGATGACAAGAAGATGGTATCCAAGTGGTCCAAAGGGCGAAGGACAGGGTGAGGTTGAGGGACAAAAGGGCACCAGAGGACTAAGTAGGGTGAGAAGAAGAGGTTGTTTGCAGACCCATGGGGGACAGTACCTGTGATCTGCAGGTCATACTCCACTGCTCCCAGTCTGCCTTCTGGGCCATACACACTGCATTCCCAGGTGCCCATGTCCTTTAGTGACACTTGGGGTATTTCCAAGGTAGGTCCCATCTGGGAACTGTGGCCCTCCAAGTTCCGGGGAGTAGCCACAGCCAGCTTGCTATTAGTGGGGGCTGAGTCAAGGTGCCTCCACTGGAAACGTTCATGTCCTTGGGAGTGCGTGAGGCTGCAGATGAGCAGCAAACGATTCCCCTCAGAAACCGGTCCTTGGATGCTTGGAGTCACTGCGGCAAAGGGAAAAAAGTAACCTCAGGAAAGACTACATGCATGTCCACATCTCTTCCTCATACATCCTTCTTCTATTGCATCTCTTCTTTATTACTTCTTTTTATTTATTTTCTTTGTCTTTCTCAGTCTTAAGAGGAATAATCAAGTCATCCAGGAAAACTCCTGATTCCAGCATAGTCCAGTGCAGTGCAATGCCCTGAACAGAGATATTGTTTCCTGCCCTAGGGTGGGACCCCATGACCAGGAGCTACCCATGCTCGTTGCACTGACAGGTGGGGAGGTATATCTGAGGGACCCGGGAGGGGCAAAGCACCTCCCAGTCTCTCCTCTCACCTGTAACCATGGCCAAGGTCACGTCCCTGCTGATTGTCCTGTGGCCCACAGAGACAGTGCAGCGGTACTGCCCTGCATCACCCAGCCCCACCGCGGGGAGATGCAGGGGGAAGCTTCTGCTGCTCAGATTCTGGGGGATATCCCAGTCTTGCAAATGTCCTCCTGCAAGGTGGCTCCAGTGGGCTGCTACCACATTCATCCCAAAGGCACTGGGAAGGTAGCTCAGACTGCACGGCAGATTGACTGCAGAGCCAGCTGCAGCATAGACCACAGGGTTGGTTGGGCCATCAAAACCTGAGCCAGAGAAAGACAATGTGGGGTGGTGCCTGGAAAGAGCTCTTCAGGGAGGTGACTGACCTGGGAAGTGACAACAAGGTGGGAGCGGGGAAGCTGGGGTCATCACTGGGGTTAGTCAGTCACATCAAGGGGATCAGCTTGGGGATGCTGGTGTATCAACACAGAGGTTGAGCTCACCTAGAATTTGCAGATTGTATGTGGCAGAAATTATCTCCTTATCAGAGTACCGAAGCTGGCAGCGCCAGGAGCCCGCATCACTCATGGCTGGATGGAGGATGGAGAGAGCCCCGGTTAAGGAGCAGAAGGTCCTGGAGGTGGGGCCTGGGTGCTCGTTATGGAACCAGCATGTCTCCATAAGGCTGGCCCGGTGGCTGGAGTTGCAGCTCATCAAGAGCAGCTCATTTTCTATCACAGGGTTGGGTGGACTGAGGGTTACTGCAAAAAGAAGAAGGTGTTGGGTTGGGGGGTGAGCTAAGGTCACAGGGGAACTGCCAAACCAGCCCTTTGTGCCTGCCTGTCCTAACTTTATCACTCAGGCAGTTGTCCCTTCAGAGCTGAGGGCAGATAGCAGGAAACTGCACTTTCTGGAGGGTGCTGCCTGCACTCCAACCTGCCCTGCCAAACACGGCATCCCCACCCTATCCCACCTTTACAACCTCCCCGGTCCTAAAATCAACATTCTCCAGGTTTCCCATCCTCTCCTACCTGTGATTACCCCCAGCTCCACGTGGCAGCTGTGGACCTCTGTCTTGTGTTTCACCCGTGCCTCGTATAGCCCAATGTCCTCGCTCCGGACGGGGTCGATCCGCAGGGAGAAATTGCCATTGCGTAAGGCAGAGTCCTGGAGTGACACCCGGGGCTTCATGAGCAGTGCTGTCTTCTGCAAGCCCGAGCCCCCCACTTCCAGCACCACGTGTGGCTCCTGGTGCACACTGCAAGAGGGACAAGTGAGTGGCTCATGCCAGAGGCAAACATGAGATCAAGGGAGGGAGCAGGAAGAAGGGAATATGGGGAATGAGAAAAGGGTCTCAAAGGGCCTCCAACCCTCCCCAGTCCCCCAGAAGGACTCGTATCTCTTTTGTTCCTGGCGTACCTTCCCCCATGACGTTTCCACAGCACAGATATCTTGTCAGGCAGCTGCTTCGAGCTCTCCCTTGTCTTTTTGGGGCTCAGGTGGCAGGGCAGCACAGCTGAACTCCCCTCTGTGACCCACACTTTCTGCTCCCTCCTTCTTCCCTCTGATAATCCCGGTAGGATGTGGCCAGCTGTAACAAGATGAAGAGCTGAGCAAAGAGTGGGACTCAGTATTTTCCCACTCTGGGGTAGGATTGCCATCTTTGCCAGGGTAGGTTAGAATATGGGATGATATCTGGTCACCTTCTGTGGAGTTGGAAGAGCACAAACTCTCCCTTCCAGCCTTTCCAGGGATCAAGGAACACCCAGACTCATCTTACTGAGCTACTCTGCCCTTCCCAGTACACTCAGCCCCTCTTACCAGTGAAAGCCAGCAGAGTGAAGGTGAGGAACAGCACCAGGGACACTGGTCTCATGGTGGCATCCAGGAGAGGGGCTGCCTCCCTCTCAGGTCTGTGCTTGATGAGGTCCAAAGCTTGAAGAGATCAGAAAAAATGAGGCATGGGCAAAGCAGGTGTTAGAATGGGTGGGTGGGCACAGAGGGGTCAGTGGGCTGTGCTTGCTGTCATGCTCTCTCTCTCTCTCTCTGATCAAAGCATTTCTCTAATGCCTTTATACTGCAGGTGGGCAGCTAATTTCCTCGTATCACTAAGAAGATGCGTCACGACCAAGAAACCAGTACGAGCCTGAGGCACGTGAGGGCAGAGGAGGGAGGGACCAGAGACACTGCTCTAAGCATCTTTTAGTGGAAATTCTTTGGTTCGCTGTTGTTTTTCTTACAAGTTTCGCTTCTATACAGCCAGTGGAAAAAGTCTAGAAGACACTTCCCAGCAAGTACCCTTCATGTTTTGCTTTCATCTCTTACCTTTTTTGGTTTGATCTTCCCGTCTCTTACAGATTCTTTCTAATTCTTTCAGGGCTTTTGAGAACATGTTGGTCTTTTTTCTGCTGTTCTTTCTTTTGTTGTTTTCCATATTATTATTTTTTTTTTCCTTCTTTAATCTTTCAAATGTGCTGATTTCTTGGCTTTTTCTCATTCATCAGTTCACAGGCAGCATGAGGAAAGGGGCTGTGCTAAGCTCCAACCAGGGCACATGTGACCCATCAATCTAGAGTCCAGGGCTAGTATGGGACACAGCTGAGGTGGTCCAAGGAGAGAGAGAGAGGAGCATCCGGGAGAGAAAAAATAAACACTGGAATGAGGGACTGCATGCTGTGGCACTCTGAGGGATGTGAGAAAGGAGCCCTCCTGCTCCAGCAGCTCTGGGGGAAACCCACTCAAGCTCATCTGCTGAGAGGGCTAATCCTAGCCCCCATGCAGCTACTGACCTTTGTACAGGGCAATACATTTCCATCCATGTGCCTCATCCTAGGGCCCCTTTTTGTCTCAGAGAACCTCCACTGTTGTGTTCACATTTTCCAGCAACCCACTGGCTCTGACTCTTTCAGACTTAATCAGCCCTTCATGATGGGTGTCAGACACCCAAGCCCCTCAGTGGCTCATCCACCAAGGGCTTGGGCTTTTTCTGAGGCCGAGAGAAGGGAGGTGACTCATAGTGGCTGCTTCTTGACTGTGGAAGGATCCTTGCTCACTCTCTAGTTTTCCTCAGCTGTGTGGTGAAGGTGGAAGATAAAAGAGAGCCACTGCTATGCTTCACTTCAGCAGACCTCTGTTGTAGTGACAGCTCTCAGGTCTTGCATCCCATGTGTCTCTGCAGCCTCCCGAGTAGTGGGACTGGTGTACAGGTGCAACCTGGTGTGCCTCCATGCCCTAGGGACTGCTCTGTGGTGGCCCTTCATGCCCTCTCGTGTGACATAGCCCAGGGGATTGCATGAGAGAGGAAGAGACAAGTGAAGATAGGGGAGAACTTGTGACAGTTGTCAGGAGGTGTTTTTTCCTCCTGTTCAAGGAAAACAGTTTGTGGTGACCAGTTCATGCAGAAAACATGTTTCTCTTTCCTTTGAATCAGCAGTGCAAGAATGGTGTGAGTGTGTGGGTGGAGAGAGAGAGAGAGGAGGGAGTTGGAACTGTGGTGGGGAGACCTGCATAGCTCCACAGTCCAGCATCATCTGCTCCTCCTCTCCTGGCTTTCTTTAGGGGACACACCAAAAAAAAAATCGCTGCTCTCCCCCTCCATCTCAACCCTTCCTGCCCTCGTAGCCTTGGCACCCTGGCACTGTCCCCCTCTAGCCCCCCAAACCATCCTCAGTGGAATCTGTACTCTGGGAAATGCTTGTCTCTTGTAAGAACCACCACAGGAGAGGATGTGTTTCCATCCTGCTGCCGCTTCCCGAGAGGCGGTCCCGAGGGACTGATGGACAGCCCAGGAGAATGACAGACATTGCCTGGCACTGGCGGGGGGGGCATTTGGGGCCGAGGGCTTATTATGCTGAGTGAGCACGTTGTGAAATGAAGGTCTTGGAGGCTCCGTTTTACTCAGCACCAGGCTATCTTTAGCAAAGACACGGTGACGTTTCTCTAACGACCCACTTTAAATGCTGACTCCCTCGAATGGCGTTTTCGTCATCTCCCAGAACAGGACCCCGGCGCTGCGATAACAGTGACCGGAGAAAGATCAGCATGGGAACGTCTTCTCAGAAGCGCCTGTGTGGGTCCCCTGGGCAGAGAGGCTGACAGGCATGTGTGAGACTCTGGCAGAGCCGTGGGGAATGACAGGCAGGCTACAACGGGAGTGGCCAGGGGCAGGGAGGCAGGAGCCCAGCTCACTAAACGCTCCTTTGTCTGTGTCAGGCATTGGTACCTTCAGCCAGGTTCCAGCCTTACCCACAGCAGTCACCTTGTGCACAGCCTTAACACATCGCTTTTCTTGTCTCTCTTGGCATGTCTTACAGGTGCAAACTACCCTTACCAAGAAAAATAGGAATAGAAAACTCTATTCTGCAGTATTATTGAGTTAGTGTCACTGAGGGAATTTTCCGTTGTGTTTCCAGATTTCTCTGATACCATGTTTTTTTTCTGAGAGATTCCACTTTCATGTTTTGGCCCTTGCAGCATCAAGTCTGAAAGTGGTCACAACCTTCTGCTTTATGCTGACTTTCTGAGGTGCTCCAGAATTTATTTGCAGACTTTAGCTGATCTAAGAAACCACACCATGGCTTGTAGCCTGGGTTATCAGCTGGTCTGGGTGTTCCTGAGATAGAGCTCCCGACAGAAGGACCTCGTGTAAAATGTCTTGATTGCTGTTTGCCCAGTGCAAAAGCAAATACAGCAGGCAAAAACAAGTTACTTACTAATAAGAGATAACTAATAACTTCGTGGCAAGGGACTATAAACAAAAAGCAGCCACACCTGGGGAAACAGAAGGGAAAGTCTGGCAAGGATGTGGAGTGAGCAAGAGCTGCTGGGCAGGTTGGTACTCAACAGGTGCCTGCACAGACAGCAGGGTTTCCAGGGATCAGACTGGGATTAACTGCAAGACTTCAGGCACTGACTGGGAAGCTTAGGGAGCTAAAAGAAATCTAAGGTCAGCTGCAGAGAGGAAGAAGTGGAGCTGCCCTTCTCTGGGCACTTGGGACAGATGTAGTAAGTTCAGGGTGGCTACAGACTTCCTTTTTTGAGGAAGTGGCTGCTCCAGAGTTCTTTCTGTCCCTCCGTGATGCCTGGAAGCAGCAAATTATTCCCGCAGGGGCAGGGTATACCACATGTCAGAGGGACCCATTCACCTGAGGTGATGGGTCCCATAAAAGAGTGAGGAGAAGAGGATTGGAAAAGAGAAAGTCTGCATCTGTCAGCAGATCTGGGTGAAAGCAAAATGTTCCCCTGCAGAAGTTCTTGGAGCAGGAAGCGTGATGCCTGACTGGGAGGCTTTTTTTGAAAAGGCCTTTTTTGGAGGGTTTGCTGGATGGGCGAGGGGAGTCTAGTGGTGGCCTGCTTTCCAGAATCCCATGAGAACACCTTTAGGAAAGCACAGCTTTATGGGGTTTTTGGACAAATCTGCAGCCTCTTTCTTTAGAGTGCTGAAAGGCGAGCACCCTTAGTATGACAATCTTCAGCAGACAGCTGAATATCCCAGAGAAACCTGAATTAGAAAGTTGGGAACAGCACTAGGGGGTGCTGACTGAAGCTGTGGGATGCATTTCTGCTAAAAAAAACCCTGGTGACTTAATTACTGAAGAGAATCTGCAGCATTCATGGGCATATTTGGCAGCTGGTAACTTGTATCTGGCCAGCATTTGCTGTGGAGAAGTGTGTAACTATTCTCTTTCAAAAGATCCTTCCTGCGGGAAAGATGGGATGCTGCAGGATCCCCTTTGCAGGATCCAACTACCTGTGGAGATGGTGATGGCTATCAGTACCTTAGCCAGTATCTAGTTAAGTGATGTCTTTGATGTCACAGGCCCTGTGTTTTGCAACACAGAGGGTGAGGTGGATTAACTACAAAAATCCATGCAGCAGGCCAGGTTACACTTTGACTCACCTCTCATTGCAGCATTCATGCTTTTAATCCAATGGAAAAATATGCAATAGCCTCCCAAACATCCCAGGGCTGCAGTGGGTTTTCTCAAGAGCAAAGAGGTACCCAGGAGCTCAACATGTGGTGGCAAGGGGGTGTCAGGACAGGCTGGGAGGCTGATGCTGGACATGTAGTGAAACCAGGGCACCCAGATTCGTCCAACAGACTGCAAAAAAGACTCTTCTTAGGTGTGGCTTCTTTGGTTTTCAGTCTCTTCACAGTTTTGCAGGGACTGTGCGACTGCTTTTCCAGGAGATTTTTGTCCCGTGGGACCTCCAGAACAAATGTGGTTTGTGTCTGCTGGTCTTAAGACCCAGCAGTAGACCTGGGGGAACACTGATACTTCTCCTGGTGCCAAGAGAAAAAGTTTGATCCACATATTTCAGGCTCATATCCCCATTGCTGCTGTTTCTCTCAACTGACAATACAGAATCCCCTCAGAGAAAAATCACCAGAAAAGAATGTGCCTTCTGCTCCTGGGGCTTGAATCCTTTCTGTGTCCTACTCTGGGCAGTATCATGGGTCTCTCCAACGTAGAAGAGGCACCTTGGTCTTGTTGCAGATGTTGGGGGACAAGTGTTGCTCAGAGCATGGAGAGATCTGGCTCTAGGCTTAGTTGCATATGTCCTCAGGAGCTGTGGTGTCCTCAGGAGCTGTGAAAAGTAGATCTGATCCGTGTGCTGTGTTTTCATGGTGCATCCTGGCAGGAGAACAGGAGCCCATGTCTCACTGGATCTCTGGAAGCTGCAGGCAAACACTTACTAAATAGAGAATATGTCACCTCTTTCTTAGTGGGAAAGCTAGATATGAAAAAGTATAGGGTAACTCAAGGAGCATGTGATGCCATGAGAAATCATTTGCAGAAGAGTACAATCACAGGGAAGGTTGCTGTAGGTGATGGCACAGCAAGGAAGAGCACAGCAGTGCTCCAAAGTAGTCCTGAAGAGAATAAAGTCTCTGATTTGGTGATCCCCAGCCACTTTACTTTGAACAAAAAATTGCTACGGAAGGAGATGGTGGATTTTTAAACTGAAAGGGCTCATTGTAAATCAAAATGGATTTATTCCTTTATAGTTTAGTTTTCAGCTGTATCAATTCTCTGCTGCTCATCAGTGTTGACAAAAGAGAGGCAGCAGGAGAGATGAAAGGGAGGATGGGATGGCCCCTCTCTGCAACACTACGCATTTGTGCTGGGTTAACAGGATTGTGTGCCAGTCTGCAATTCTGAGACTGCTGGCAGCTCAGCTGTTTTTTCAGTTTCCTCTCCACTTGGCACCTCATGGCAGGTAGAGGTGTATTCTTCTGTAAGATATCTTCTACCGCTCCACTAAGAAAAAAAACCCACAAAACCAAATAACCCCACTTGTTTGTTAGTCACGGCATCAAAGGAAGATTCAGGTGGGAAGGGACCTCTGGGTCTCCACTCCACTCCTCTGCTCCCAGCAGGGTGACTCTCAGACTAGATTGGGTTGCTCAAGGCTTGGCCCAGGCAAATCCTGAACACCTCCAATTGTGGATAATTGCTGCTTGCTGTGCTCTTGCCCTTAGCGCAGCAGAGAGACCTTGCTGGCTCTGGATCGTTCTCACCATGCTGGGAGATGACTGGCACATACAACAGGCTTTCTTGGTGTAAGGACTGACACTTACTCACCCTCAAAGGAGGGTGGGACCAAAGAGATTGAACTATAAATTGACTTTAAAATTCCCAAGAAGGGGTGGGGTCTCCTGTGTCACGATGAGGGCTGGGAGAAATCTGGGTTCCCAAGATGGAGAGCCAACTAAATATTAAGACGTTCTGCCGGGAGCTGGTCACTGGAGTGCAACTGAGGCCACATGGAACAAACATGGGTTTAAGATTGATTTTTTTT
>VZRO01006807.1:629832-641612 GCA_013397915.1 Daphoenositta chrysoptera | reverse complement strand
TTTTTTTTTGGTGCCATTTATAATTTTTCCTGGTTCTAAGAAGTTTCTGTTTGCAGACATCAGATCCCATTCTCCAGGAGGAGTACACACTGAGCAGTGTTCTCTGCACTGCAACAGGCTTCTCTGCTAGGTTTTCCTCTGAAAGCCACAAAAGACCAAAGGACTCTTTAGATGCACAGCATGTGAGAGAGTAGAAGATAAAGCAGCTAATGCTCTTGTGTCCTGTGCAAATACTTCAGACCCTTTGCTGATGAGATGAAAGAGTCCTAGAAATTGAGACTATGTGAGCTTCCAGTGTTGGGCAGCCACATGATTTGTTCAGCATCCAAATGCCCATGGATGTCTTATACTGCCAAAACATGGTTGGGAGGGCTTCAGAGCTCTGCAGGTGTGACTTCTCTCCTGGCATGATGCATATATTTGGCAAGGTTAATGGGAAGCCACTGCCTCCTAAGACCCCTGGTAAAGTCACACGTAGAATTCAAACATAAGGTTCTATGTTGAGGAACAAAGTATGTGGATGACACTTCCAGAACAGAATGCAGTATCCTGGGAAGACAAGGCTCCAGGGAGGGGGGGGGTGATGATAACATGCTGTATAAAATGGGATCTCAAAGAGTGAACAGATTGTGTTACCTCTGTTTACAGCACAAATTATTGGAATGTGTCCATATTTCGAAAAAGGATGTGGAAAAATGGAAAAGGATTTAGAAGAGTGGTACAAAAAAAACCTGTCTGACTTGGGAGCCTGGGGATCTTGCTTTGAAATGAATGAACTTGAGGTGTTTGATTTCTTCTACCTAATCTGAAGAAAACGGTGGTGAGCTCAGGCAGCAATTTTACTGCAAACAAAAGGAAATTCATTTTATGTGTCACAAAGACAGGATAATTCCTGTTAGAGGATGATGTGGAGGCCAGGAGTATAAATGAGTTCAAATACAGATTGGGCTATTTGTTGAGGATCAGTTCCTCTCTGGCTTTTAAATGTGCTGACACGGCATGACTGGCAGCTTAGGATGTCCTTGACTCTTGCACAATCCATCTTTGGTATTTTTTTCCCATGAGGAGAAGATATGAGACAGAGGCAGGGTCTCCACTTCAGCAGAGGAACACAAAGATGACTAGAGGCTTGAAATGAAACCCTAAAATCTGTCTGGAAGTGAGATGCCTGTTTCAGGAAGAACTCTTGTCATGGCCTCTTCACCACCTGCAGATTGTTAACATGAAAAATGGTCAATGGCATCCTCTTGCTCAGCCCTACAATATGGGACTCTGCAGTATTAAGGAAACCAAGCCAGATGATCACCATCATAAGAATAAAACAGTATCTATTCATATTTCTCCAGGCTTTTCCCTTACTCACAGCCCTGACTGGAGGGCCTCCCTAAGAGTTCGTGTGTGCCCTTTTCAAGACTCAGAAGTAAAAGCCAGCTTGTCTTGCTCTGCAAGAAAACTCCACTGGAGGGAAACAGTGGATAAGCATGACTGCTGAGCTGAGGCACATAAGCCACAGGGAAAAGGAAGGAAAAAGCTCCTGGACTCAGATGAAGTGAGGTGGTGGTAGCATGTGGGTGTGGGGACTTTCCCCTGAGTTTGGCAGGGACTGCCTGTTTTTTCCCTAGCTACAGGTGTTCAGAGGGCTCATTTGTTCCAGCCCTGAAGGAGATACAGGGGTTTCTATGTTTTAATGATTTTTTTTTCAATTACTATAATTTTCTTCTGTGTGTTGCTTATTAAGTAAAATAAAAGTCACTCTGAAGGACTGGTAACCCCAAGAGCTCTGTGTGCCCCCTTTCTAAACTGTAAGACCAGATCAGCTTGTGCAGAGGAGGAAATATGGGCAAAATGGTCCAGTCATGAGCCAAGGTAAAGTTCAGAAGCCTTAATAATGGAAAAGAAGACCACAGTCATACTGGCACAAGAGTAGTTATTCAAAAGGGGAAAAAAAAAAACCAACAAACCAAGAGTAACAGCATTTCCTGGTCTGTGAAAAACAAATGTTTAGGGTCAATGTAAAAAAAGAAGTTTTCAAAGTGAAGTGGCATCCTTATTGAAGGGTCAAAAGATGACCTGGAAACCTTCCCAGGTTCTTGAGGGTGTGATTCCACCTTACAGCTGTTCCCATGAGGAAACTGATCCAAGAGACACTCTTCCAAGCTTGCTTTCCTGCCTCAGTGCCACAGGGAATGACAGCCCCTGGCTACATACTCACTGCCTCCGGCACAATTTCTGATAGTATGGTCCTTCATGGAGTTCTAAGACAGACCAATGTAAAATTTTGGTTTAAAATGAGGAGGAGAAGAAAATGTGAGTGTGTAATTAGAATAGGGAACAACTAAAATTACTTCCATGGCAGGTTCCTACAGATAGCTGCCTGAGCATGACCGAGTGGATGATAAACTGTGCTGAGGGTGGGAAGGACAGAAAACTGTTAAAATGCTATTGCAGACATGTAGAACTGAAGCTGTAGACAGTGAGAGAAAGAGGTCCCTACTTCCTAAGGGTGGGGTCAAACTCCAAGGCTCTACCCAGGGATCCAATAAGGGTAGGAACACTACTGGGAAAGGGTCCAAAACGTGTATGTGCCTTTCTAGTGGAGGTCCCTTGGACTCGCTCTGGACTGTCTAGGCAAAGGACCCTGTCTCCTGGAAGACAGAGACACCTCTGTGTGTTCAAATCAACCTGTGGACACGCAGCCAAGACCAATCTGACCGTGACTGACCACACAGGGCCTTCTCAGTTCTCCAGGTTCACCGCTGGTGTGATCAGAGCCATTCCTGGTTGCTCCACGCTGAGAGGCAGCTCACGGACAGAGACACTCGGATGAAGGCTGCTCACAATTTTCCAGTCGTGTATTTACGGACACGTCGGGCTTGGTGCCACCAGGGGGCCCTTGTTAGGCGGGAAAGCTGTGCTTAAGGGACTCCAGCCATCCCTGTCCCAGAGATAAATCTGTACCAGAGGATCAGGAAAAGCAACCTAAGGTGCACCCTCCACGCTGAGAAGTTCCAGTCTGAGCTGTGTTTGGTTTTGCTGCCTGCTCTCCCAGGGTGCTGCTGTTTTTCAGCACAAGCAGAGGTCTTGAAAAAAGAGCTTAGGGCTCAGCCCTTGTGCCCCGAGTTAAGGCAGGAGGACTTGGTCCTGCTGGAGGTCATCCTGGAGTCCTCAGTGATAACAACACGCACAGCACTAAGGTGTTCTGCTGTACAGCAGCTGGGACACCACAGGTGTCACCACGGTATCCCAATTCCATGGCACCTGTCTTCCTTTCTGTCTGCAGTCTGGAATCCCATCTGTAGGCTTTTCACACTTGGAAGTAAAAGTAAAAGCAGCCCTGGAGGATACTGGGAACACCTATAGGGATCCTGCCACAGATGGGAGATTTGATCTGAAGTCAGGGTTTGATCTGAAAGCCCTTTAAAGCATAGAGAAACTGATGCAGAACAGGATCCTCTTCCAATGAGAAAGTACAGTCAGCATGGCACACCATTAGCAATGCTATACCAGAATGCTTATTTCTACAGCTATAGAAAGGGATTTACAGACCCTGAAACAGTCTGTATTTTCTTTAGTTATGAGCAAAACCTCCTGACTCATTTGAATTACAAGGCTGGCTTTTCCAAACATCCTTACTGAATCTTCTGTGAAATTTACCTTGTGAAGAAACATCAAATTCCCAGCTCAAATCTGGGTCCATATTTACCATGCTGCTGTCCTGGAAGCTCAGGAGGTTTATTGGAGCCATATCTGAGAGCCTTAGGTCTTTTCAAGACTGGCTCTGACACAGGAAAAAATTTGTAAGTACCAAGAAACTTCCCATAAGTAAACAGCAACCAGCTGTAAGTTTACTGATGGGATTTCTGGTGTGCTTATGGACAAACCTAAGGAGAGCTACCTGGGGTCATACTGGGAAGTGCTGTACAGCAAAGATCTTTTTGTCAAGTAATTTGGATATGCAGCAACAGCTGCTGAAGGATGTTTCAGGTAGGGGACATTGAAAGTTGTCATTATAAATTATACAGCCTAATAAATGCATCCTAAAATGATGCGTGAATTGTTGTAAGACCAGGGGAAGTCTAAGCCATGACTTTCCCTGAGCTGCCAGCAAGGTATTGGCAGACACAGGTAATCACAGGGCTCTGGAAACTGGCTATTTTTGCTGCATCTTACATCCTTTACTGGTTGCAGGATCTTCTCTCTTGGATGCAGGGAGCCCCGGTATCATTTTGGACTTAGGGACAAGATCCTTCATTGGAGGACACGTAGCCAAATACCCTGCTGACATGACACCACTGCATGGCTTAAGGGACTAAACTGAGAATAAAGCATCCTGTACCCAGATAGGACATTGGGAAAGCTGACCTGGACTTTTTGAAATGAGATGTTTAAGATACATGGTAGAGAATGGAAACAATAAATGTCATTTCAAAAAACACTGGAGGTCTATAGAATGTGCAGCTCCTACAGCCCCCTGGTGAAAAGTAGCATCAGTCAGATGTCACCCACAGCACACACATGAATCATGTCCTCTTCTGCCCTCTTCCATGGGTGACGTGCAGCAGGTCACCGAGCCCCCTGCCATAGCCTGCCTGCACAGGGACACCTGACAAGGTGAACTTCATCTGCTCCGATATCCCAGTTCTCTGAGGCTCAGCTGAGGAACTGCTGTTGTGAACAGATACTTCCAGCTGGGGCTCAGGCTTCCTGAACAGCCTGAGACAGGAAAGCATCTTCTTCTGTGTCTCATAGGAAATGCCTCCCACGAGAGTGAAGCTGTGCTTGGTGGCACCACGCTGCGCCCATGAGCCGTGTTGTGTGGCTAAGACTCATGAGTACTTAGAGACCTTAGGTCTTTTCTCAACCCTGTGACTGTCCAGGCTTTGCTAAAACCGTAAGAACTCACCTGGAAGTAGTACTGGGTTTGTGTGGCAAGGTTTTAGTCATGGAGGGGCTCCAGGGGTGGTTTCTGTGAGAAACTACCACATGTGATGAACTGGCTGCAACTCCCTGCACTGCTGGAGGGGAGGAGGAAGAGAAAATTGTGAGTGAAATTGAGCTCAGGAAGAAAGGATAGGGTGAGAAGAAGGTGTTTTAAGATTTGGTTTTATTTTCTCATTATCTTGCTCTGATCTGATTAGTAATATATTAAATTCAATTTTCCCCAAGTCAAGTCTGTTTTGCCTGTGACAGTAATTGTTGAATCATCTCTCCCTGTCCTTATCTTGACCCATGAACCTTTCCTAAGGTCTATTTTCTGTCTCCCATCCTGTTGAGAAGGGGAGCATTAGAATGGTTTAGGTGGACTTCTGGGATCCAGCCGAGGTCAACTCACAACAGAAAGAAACCCCAAATTCACCCACTGATGAGATGTCCTGTCCATCGGCAATATGTCCCGAGTCTGAGCCCACACATGTAAACACAGACTCCTTCCCTGAGAAAACAGACTGGAGCAGCCATGAGCGTGTCTGTCTTTGACTCTGTGCTTGAAATAAGGGAGAGAGGTGGGAGGGAAAAGTACATGGGCTTCTTAAGGATCTGGGAAGGCAAGTTGTTTCAGTTTCCCAGATGGCATATGGGAAGTGGCTGAGCAATGTGTCTCCTAACCAGAGGGACTAAAGGAGCCCCTGATCCCAGAGGGAGCAGCGGGGAGGAGGAGAAATAATTGGTCTTCACTGTTTTTTTAAAGCTAGTGCAACAAGGTGATTATGGAGTTTCCTGAAGCAAGAAGGGTTTTCCTCCCAGACCAGCGGTGGCTGGAGGGCTCATTTTTCCAGGTCTGAAGGAGGGTTCATGACTGTGCCCATGTGATGGTTTTGATTTTTCCAGTCTTGTATCATCTGTTGGGTTAAAACTGGTGTGAAAGATAGAAGAAGCTGGGCAGAGGGGATCATTTGCCTAAGGGGAAATGAGAAGGTGACAGCTATAAGATACGAAGCGCATTCATTTCTGGGCTCAGCACTTCAAAATATCTTCAGACTCAGCTCAAACTTTCCATGGCAGGCCTCTATTTCTTCATAAATTGCAGAAATTGGTAGGCGGAAAGGGACATCTCAAGATCCCTAGCCCAACTCCCTTGGTCACATCAGAGCTGATTCCAGAGCTACATCAGATTGCTTAACCAGAAGCATCAACTGGTTTTATTCACCCAACAAGGCAGTGTTGCTGTTCACCTGCAGCAGCCAGAGCTATCCCAGTAGCTTTGTCACCCCTTTCACAGGCACAGCCTTCAGGAGGTTTGCTCATCACTCTGGTGGGCCCAGGTCCCACCTGTCCAGTGATCCCTGCCAATGAGCCAAGGGCCACTCGCTCATCCAAGCTAGGACAAGGACCTAGCTAAGACCTCGTGGTGGCTCTACCTGCTCTCTGCACTGGTGTCAGTGTTTGCTTTTCCAGACCACACAAAAGGGCTGTCGGAAGACTGTCAGTCTAGAGGGAAGTTTTGCAGAGCCTGCAAGAGCACGGCTGTGACACCTCCCTAGTTCCCTCAAAGCAAGCAGACCTGGAGGAGGAGGAGAAAGGAGGAAATCTGAGGTGCTGCTTGGCTGGCAGGACCAGATCTGCTGTAAGCTTGCAGCACGTTCCATCGGAAGCAAGGAAGGGACAGCTGAGGGAGTTCTGCCCCCAGCTGATGAGGTTAACAGATGGTCACAGGAATTAAATGAAATGAGCAGAGAATTAGCACAGAGCCAAGAAAGGCGAATAAGGCCCCGGAATGGTATCATCACTTCTGAGGAGTCACTGGTGAAGATGGGCTTTGTTGTTACCTTGATGACACCAGCACAACACAACTGCTCTCATTGTGGAAGGAGAATTAGGCTGAAAGACGAAAACACCTGCAGGTTTGGACACAAACAAAGCACACAGGTAGACTTGAGATGAAGTGCAGTGCAAAGCCCTGCATTCTCAACTTTTTCTGGAGATCTATGCAACTTCTCTACTCTGTCAGCCAAAATACCACTGGATACAGCATGGATCTTTGCAGATCTACAGGAAAGGAAGAAATGCTGTGATTTTCTATTTTGTTATCTGTAGCCCTCACCTCAACTGAGAGATGATGCCCTGCGGGTCACCAATATGAAAAAAAAACCCAAAGAAGATATTTTTCTATATCTGTATCTCTAGCTATGTCTTCTAACTACCCACAGACAATGACAAAGGTGTTCAATAAAACTGAGTAAGATGGAAGAAACAGTAGAAACTGTGGAATCAAGGGGCCCACAGAGACACGGAGAAGCTCTCTGGCAGCCCTTTGTCACTTCCCTCTATCCTGCAGTATTTCCCTCAGAGGAAAGGAAGGATGGCTGTTCACAGTGCTAGTGGTGGCCTAAAAACCAGCTGCTGCCCCACTTCCTTCTGGATGACTGCCTGGATAGAGCCAGTGGTACTGCTGTTGCATCCACATAGGAAGCAGAGATGGAGTTATGCCTCTGTAACTTCTCATTGGCAAGCACATTCTTCACTACCCCTAGCCAGGCACTGCAGCGGTGGTGGGGAGGAAGTATGAAAATTGCAAACTGCCTCTGCAGAGATTGTATCATCCGCTGATAATTTGTCTTCAGTACCGAACAGTAAAAGCTGGCTGCCGAGCAGAAAGTTTGGGGAAGTCCTGAGGACTTGCCCAAATCTGGAACGGAGACTAGAATCTGTAATTTTTTTAAATGGAGCAACGCTGGGAATACCAAATTGCGACAGCGCAGCTACGAGGTACGCGCAGGCTGGATCAGCCCATTGATCCAGGCGCCCAAGGCGGGCGGGAGCAGGGAGGGATGTTGCGAGTCACTCCCAGGCAGCAGCAACCTGCTCTTGGAACGCGGCTCTGGGGGAAGGCCCAAGCTGGCTGTGGCTCCAGCTGCCGGCAGCTCCACCAGGAATGGGTGCCGGGGCGAGGTGCAGCGGGATGCCACCCGGGAGGCACCCACGGGCAGCGGGCGCTTAGCAGCAGCTCTGTCTCTCTGTGCGCAGCCCTGCAGCCCAACATCGGCATTTGGAGAAAATGACAGCGGATGCTTTGCCCCTCTGAAGACAAATAAGTGTTTGCGCTTCCAGTGTCTGATCCGCTGCTGCAGTCGGACGAGCACAAAGCCGCTGACGCGCACACAAAAATTGGTATTATTTACAGCTCCCGGTGGTTCGCTGCACGACTGCCAGAGTTGAAAAAGAAGAAACACGGAACAGCAGCTTTAAAGGTCTGCACAGATAAAAAGACAAACGCTTGACAGCTCTCCCCAAGGCAGCTGGTCAGACAAAGAACTGAAGCTCTTGCCTCTTGAAACGCTCCCTGGTCGCTGCGACTGGTGCCGTGTGAGTCATGCCTGGAGCCAGCCAGGGCAGGGGGCCATGGGGCAGTGTACAGTGACAGCAGTGACAGCTTGGTTTCCCTTTCCAAACCCCTTCTGCCCAGTGCTGAGGCCCAACAGATGTTTCAAGAGCTTCAGGACAGCCCCGGAGCTTCATCCAGTGTTTGTGCCGTGCCCTCGCTGTAACCGCAGCACGGCAGAGGGAGCAGGACCCAAACGCGCTCCCCAAGGGGCCCTCCAAATAACCAACACGTGCCCTTTGATCAACCTCTGGCTCCCCTCTCCACCCACTGCTAGACAAGCCAACCCCCTCCTCCCACAAGCCAACTCCCACTGACCCCTGCAGCATGTGAAGACACGGCCATCTACACCAGCGGTTTGAAATATTTTTAAACGCTTTTATTTACAGTGCTTGTTGAAAACAATATATATATTTATATCTATCATCCTCGTGATGTCTGTGCCATAGAAAACGCTGTGGCTATATTGCCTTTAATTTACAAAAAATGGTCACAAGAAAATCTGAAGGGAAAAAAATGGAAATCAAAGTTTGGTCCCCAATTGTTTCTCTCTTGATTTGTTTTAAAAAAGCCTCCAAATTAAAAAAATACACAGCTCAGATGAAATTCATATATAAAAGCAACCCTTATCTTCTGAAAAATTCATGAGGGCCAGCTTGCTGTCATGTAAACTTGGAAAAAGAAGAAAAGCTTAAAATAAATCCTGTCTCCGTGTGTCGCTTCATAGAACCATTATTTGCTTGTAATATTTTCTTTTCTCTCAGGGTTCAGCAGGAAAGCTGATGAGAAGAGGCCTAGGACTGGGGAATTCACCATGAGATCTGTGCCCGCAGCCTCCTGGCTCAGGGAGGAGCTCTGGCAGCAGGAGCTCTCAAGAATCTCATACCAGTGACAAAACAGGCAGGCAGGTGAGAAGGGGACGGGAGGTGCTTTGCCACATGAAGCGCCTGGCAAGGTTGCGTGCCCAGGAAACCACGAGACTCTTGAGGGAAGAGGAGCACTGGTAAGTGGGGCACAGTGAAGGGATGCAGGGGACTGGGACAATTTCAGCTGGGGAATGTCATGGATGGGTTAGGTCTTTGGGTGAGAAAGGAACTGCTGTCTTCCCCGTTTGAGAGTATTTCTAATCTTTCCTCATCTGAGATTGTGTGAAGCCAGAGGCTAACAGGCAGTGCAAGCACAGGCTGGAATGGAGGAGGAGAGATGGACGGAACAAGGGAGATGGGAGGGGAAGACTCAAGCTGAAGAGCCATTTTCTGTCTTCTGTCTCTTTGGATCCACTTCATCCTGCATCAGCCATGGAGAGGAAAAAGGAGTTACCATCAAACATTCACCACTCAAAGGCATGTAATTTCTCCATAAAATTCTTAACTGCTGCTCTTGCCTCCATATGGAAATCTCTGTTAGGCCCACCCTAAATCCACTCCCCTCTAAAGCACCCTTGAGTGCCTGGCACAGCTGTTCTGTTGGTCATGGTTAAGATGCGGACAGTTCCATTCAGAGGGACACCACACCCATGCTGTTACTTCCAGGAGGTGTAAGAACCCCAGGCTCACACTACTCCAGACAGACCCCAGAGTCCACCCTGACAAGTCCATCTCCTGGCCTGAAGCCCAGAAGACACAGGTAGTTCAGAGGTCATCACCAAGCACAACCTTGAGCACCTCAACTCTCTCTCACTTACTCAGCAGCATGACTGCTGGTGGAAGGATCCAGATCCTACAGGGAGTGTACAATCATCTACTATCCTCTTGCCACATCAGATTTGTTTACCCATCTGCTGCTGAAGCAATGAGACCCGAGGCCAATTTGAGATTCTCAGCAGCAGCATCCACATGGATTTGATCAGCACTCAGCAAGTCACCTCGTTCCTTCTCCCCACCATTATCCTCACACTCACTACTACTCACCTCTTCCTCCTCTGCAGATCGTTTCTCTGCATGGCCGTCCTGCTCTTGCCCATTCTCATCTCCTTCTAAGCACAAACAAGAAAGGAAAATCACAGGTTAAACTGAAGCAGCATTTAAGGGAATGTAATCTCACAGTCAAGAAGGCTCAGAGAAGGAACTTCCCTCCACAATCCTCTATTCCTCTGAAGCCTCCTATTCCTTCAGTTTTCCCTACCTTCATCCTCATCACCACCTTCTTCTTCATCCACATCATCGGGATTCTCTTCATCATCCTCATCAGCACCGTTCTCCTCATCCTGAATGAAACAAATCAGTCTGAGCAGAAACTGGTGCCAGGATGACATTTCCACATGCTCTTTGCTACAAGCACAACAATTTCCAGAGCTCCAGCCACTTCAGGTGTGCATCGATTGCATTGTTACTCTGACACCGTTATTCCCACCACCCCTGCTGAACACTCCTCCAACCAGCCTTCCTTTACAAAGCCACTCCTTCCACTCCATATCCAAACACGAAGCTCTTGTCTCCCACGAGCTTACATCCTGATGAGCTGCTGCCATCCCTCCCAACAACCAAAGCGTCTCTGTGATTACAGGCTAATGACTTAGCCGAGGCTCACAGTACGTCTGCTTCCAGATCCCTTCCAACCTCAATCAATCTGTGCATTTCCTCCCTGTTCCTCCCCCCACCTTCTCCAACACATGCTCCTTGTGCACCTCAGGGTACTTCAGTGGGTGCAGGACCACGTCTCCCGTGCCACATTCTCCTTCTTGTTCTCAGCTCCATTCCCTTGACGTTTTTCCTCCGTGATGGGCTGTGCTGACTACATTAAGTCCTTCAAGGCTCATTCTCCACAATTATCCAAGAGCTCTCTCTCCCTTTACCTCTATGCTGGAGATCCCTTGGCCTGCCCTCTTTCTTGATCTCTCCTATTCCCTTCATATTCATTACCTACAGCGAGCACAAAACCCTCCCCGACGCTGTCAAGTCTGTCCCTCAGAAGGGCCTCACCTCTACTATCTCCTTCTTCTTTTCTTTGTGGACTGCTTTCTCTTCGAGTTTTTCCTTCTTTTCTTTCTTTTCCTATACGTGAAGTAAGGTGCGGGGGGAGGGGGAAAAACCAACAACATTCCGGCGGTCAGCAGCAATAAAAGATGGGGATGCCTAAACAAAGAAGGCTTGGAAGAGAGGCGGAATAGCGGGCGAGGAGACATATTAGGCGTTAAATCCGCCCGCCTGACAAAGGACAACAGCAGCGAACGCGCGTCAGAGATACTTTTAGCCCGCAGAAGCGTGTGGAAACCAGAAGTGGCACGGAAGAGTTTTAACGATTTATTAAAAAAAANGCAGGAAAATGTTGTAAAGATTTAAAAAAAAAAAAAAAAAAAAACAGGAGAAAAAAAAAGAAAAGCAACCTTGTCCGTAGGATCGAGGCGTTTCCGGACCTCTCTCTCTTTCCATTCCACCCCTCCCTCCTCCTTCCCCCGCCATCCGAGGGCCCGCGCTTTGTGTCCACACAACTTTGCTCCTGCTCCGCGGTGACAGCGCTTCCC
>VZRO01006807.1:602503-622248 GCA_013397915.1 Daphoenositta chrysoptera | reverse complement strand
CCGCCCCTCCCCGCCCTCAGCCCCAGCTGCGCTCACCGCCCTCTCCCCTCCGCAGAGGCCGCCCCCGAGCGAGGGAAGCATGTTCCGGCTGATGAGGGATGGCGAGCCGGAGGACCCCATGTTTGCCATGTGAGTTGGGGTGGGCGTCCTGCGGGGGGATCGGCGGGAGGGAAGGAGAGAGGGCTGCGGCACGGATCGTCCCCCGGGAGGTGTGCGCTGCCCCGCGTCCCACCGGGCGGGCAGAGGCCGGCCGGGCCCGGGGAGCGCCGCTGCAGCGCAGCTGTCTGGGGACAAACACAAACATCCGCCGGAGGGGCAGCGCGGCGAATAACGCAGATCGCGTCGGTCTCCTTTCTGCGATATTGGAGCGTGGTCTCGGAGGAAAGCGTAATAAAGTAGGCCAAAAGGCATCGCAGCTGTCTGAGAGGAAGAGAGAGCTGGAATAACTAATCTTTTTCTTTGCGCAAGGATTTTTTTTTTCCTTATGCAAAGTAGGGTTGCAGTTGAGATAGATAAAATTTGCTGCTCTGTCCAGTGTTTGTTGCTGTTCCGCACAGGAAGTCATTAATGGAGCTAGAGAAGGCTGCTGAAGCAGTTGTCAAGTTGTGAGGAACAAAGTAAAGAGAGGACAACGAGTAGTTTTGAAACAAGAGTATTGAAATCTAACAAAGGTCCCAAGAACACTTCCTGGGATTCCTTTCACTGAATGTTTTTGTTTCTGTCCTCAGTCCAGAAATTGGATGCTATTGATAAATTTTGGCAGTGACACTAAGTTGGCAGCCCTCGCCAAAGTGGATAAGGAATAGACTGTAAGGCAGGAAGAATTTGATTATGTTAAACAAGACACTACCAGAAATCTGGTGAAATTTATGCATGCGGAACAACAGTCCATTTTTTTGCGCATGAAATCAGTAGTAAGCAAGAATTTTATCAGCTGTGAGCAAATTAGCTGGAGAGGAGACCTTGATGTCCCAGTTAGTCACAGAATGACAGCGTGTTCTCATTAACATGGCAGGTATGAGTCTAGCTTTTATTATGGGAAGCATTTCCAGTAGAGACAGAAAAGTATTGGTTTGTAGTAGGTACTTCTGTGATCTCAGGAGCAGTCTATGCTCTAGAGGTTATTAATGCTCAGGAGGGATAATTACAGACTATAAGATGTGCAAGAAAAAAGCTATGGTATTTCCCAGAAGTTTCTTACTGTGGCCACTGTATTCTGTGACTGTTTATCCTTACCCTCCTTTTCCTCCTCTCGCTTATTCAGGATGTGTGAATGCATGCAGCACTCAAAGTGGAGGCTGCAAAAGAAGGGAAAACCAGTTAGGAATCCCAGTTATCGTTCCCTTTCTCCCTCAAATCTGGAAAAGCTTTATGTGGTCTCAGCCCCTGGGGGACAGAGGGGTGTCAGGCCATACAGTCCATTCTGGAGGTTCCAGTCTTGCATTTCACTGTTTGTGTGCGTGTACCTGGAGGGGTGAGAGGACAATATCTAGGACCTTCTGCTGCCTGGTGCCATTAAGTGTAGCCCTCTCTTTGCAGCCAGGAGGGTCTCTGTGCACCTCCCTACAACAGATGTTAGAGCAGTGAGTTTCTGGAATGGCCTAGGCCATGCTTGGCTCCAAAGCAGTACTGAGAGCAGAACACCAACCTACTTCTGAGCAGACAGCAATTAGTACCTGAGAGGGCTTCTGTGGAATAAAACCTTCTACCACAAGAAATGTGATGGGATCCAGAAATCCCTTCCAGCCCCCAGGATCACCATAGGCAACACAGACTTCTCGGGATTCTGAATTTTCAGCTTGGGAAGGAACGTACAGTTGTGTAAGAAAAACTCAGAGTCAGGAGGAGTGGATTATATGGGGCTTTGCCCTCACCATTGTTCTCTCCACCTTTCCAAAAGGGATCCTTTTGCCATCCACCGGCAGCACATGAACCGCATGCTGTCTGGGAGTTTCGGGTTCGGGCCACTCCTTGGCATCACGGATGGGACCACACCTGGGGCTCGCCAGGCTGGCCGCAGGATGCAGGTAACACAGGGAGTGAGCACAGGTTGGAATTTCTCAAACTGCCCTGTCAGTTTCTGTCTCCCACCATTCCTGGGTTGGGCACCCCCCTCGCCTCCACACAGGTGGTGGATGCAGAATTAATCTCTAAGGCAGTGGTGTTCTGGTACTTCTCTTTACCCCACCTGTATTAATGTGTTAGGTGCAACTGCGTTCTAGGTTGGATGGGAGGAAGGGAATAAATATGTGTTGTTTTTCAAGGATGTGAATTCATATAACAGGAGAAATTTAGGAGCATCACGTCATGTCTGGTTTGTTAGGGGTGATACGGCTTGAACTCCCAGGAATCTGTGAGGTGCTTTCTTGATCTGTTTGTAGAGCATGAGTGTTCCCAGTTCTGTTTCTGAGAAGGATTTGTGTGTTCTGATGAGGATCTACTGTTTGGCTGTTGCAAAGTCATTCTCTGTTCTGTTTTTCTGTTCTCCTGGCAGGCAGGAGCTGTTTCACCCTTTGGGATGCTTGGCATGGTAAGTTTTCTGTTCTTCTGGGTCAAATTAGAGGTTTTCCAAGTAGTAGCTCCATACTGAGATTCATCAGCACTTTGTGCAACCAGTGCTAAAATGCAGCCATCTGTTAGCATGACCAGCTATCCTACTAGGTAGGGAGGATGGGAATGTCTGAGGAGACCAGGATGAGCTTTAGATTTATAGTAAATGGAATAGGGAGGAGGTTATTGAACTGAAACTGGAAGCATCTGGTTTCTCTTGGACCTCTCATTGAGTTGCTTTATGACTTCGGGCCTTTACCTGGTTTCCCCTCTAATGTTTTAATGCTGTCCGTGAGCTGTTTTCAAAGAGAAAGTCTAACTCTGTTTATATGGGGAAGTTGTATTTGCACCTTGACCAGAGAAAAGCCATAAAGCTGTTATAGCACAATATTTCATGGGAATTGGGACAGTTAATATCTGGGAAGAGCAGGTAGTCCCTTAATAACCTCATACGTCTGAAAAGAAGCTGCAGATCTGGAGGTGATGGAGGAGCTGTGAGGATGCGAGGAAAGGACTTTGCCATCAGTAGGCAGAGGGGATGATTGCATCTCCTTTGCCAGTGGTGGCAGCTGGAGAAGCCAGCAGAATACTGCAGGTAAACAGGGCTGGAATGAGAATGGCTGTGTGTACATGCGAGCACTGCGCTTGGGGCATGCTGATCTCTGTCTTCCACCAAAATAATACAGTGGAAATAGGTTATTCCAGATCCAGCAACTTTAGCTGTCTAGCTCTGCAGAATTGTCTCAATGAAAGAGACTTTAGCATCTCGGAATTTCTGTAGCTCAGAGGAAGATTATTAAGACTACAAACACATAGACTTCAAAGCATAATAACATTGCATGTGAGTACTGCTCTGCTGGAAACGAGAACAAGAGGCTACTCGAGGAAATAAAAATAAAAGAAATCAGCAAGTTTGAACTGACATTGTAATTTTGTTTACATATTGCACAATTAACCTGTGAGACCTGCTGGCCCAGGGTGTTACTGCAGCCTTCAGGTTTACAGGATGGAAAAGACAGGCGTTTGTAGGGGAAAATAAGCAAATTTGTTGTATGCTAGAAAGAAAACAATGAGTGGAAACTTTCTTAAGATCACTGTTAGTGTGCATGCTGAGATTTCGTCTCTTAACTTTGCTGAGTCCCCAGGCTCACGAGCCCCAGTGCATCGGCAGTTGGATCCAAACTAAAAGAACAGCCTTTGCCAGAACATTGGGCAATGCAACCTGAGAGAATGGAGAGAACAGCAACCCCCAATTCTGGGGACTTTTTTCCTGCACTACTGAAAGAACAGGAAAAAAAATCAAGGTTCTTCTTCTTAGGCAGCAAGTTTTTTTGCAGATAGTTTTTTGTTCTTTCCTCATGTCTCTTCCCAGACTGACTACTCTTGTGTTCTCTTTTCCTTTTTATCAGGCAGGTGGCTTTATAGATATGTTTGGGATGATGAACGACATGATTGGAAACATGGTAAGAACCCTCCATGAACCATTCTGTATTGAGGGGAGTGCTGAGGGTGCTTCTGCCATCCCTCTAATGTCTCCCATCTTACTGTGCTCCTTGGGATAGCTGAGCCACACCTGCCAAGGTGGCAGAGGCTGTAAGCTTTGCTTCATCGCTGGGAGTCAGTGACTGAGCTTGTTTCTGAGTGCAGGGAGAGGAGAGGGGTGAGGAAGGAAGTGTGGGGGTGGACTTGTTTAGCAAGAAATAAGTATTCATTTAACAGGAAGATGCATTCTCCAGAAAAATGGACCCATGGGGATTATATTCTTCCTATTGTGACTTTGTCCTACTTCATTGTATAGAGAGAATTAAATGCCATCTCTTCTTCCCTCCAATCCCTCCTTTCTGCCATTCCCCATTCCTTCTTGCAGGAGCACATGACAAGTGGTGCTAACTGCCAGACGTTCACTTCCTCAACCGTCATCTCTTACTCCAACCTGGGTGATGGGCCCAAAGTCTATCAGGAGACCTCAGAGATGCGTTCAGCACCTGGCGGGGTAAGGAGGCAGCCGCTGGCTCTGCTGTGAGAGGGTGGGCTTCGTTTGGTGGCTTTGTGGGTTGCCACCCACAGCACTATGGCTTTGCAGTCAGCTGCAGTTCGAGGAGCACACTGTGCACTTGTGATTCACTGAACCGTGCCAAGGGCCCCAGGAGGAGATGGGAAGTGCTGGCAGTGGGGAATCCACTCTTCCTTCTTCGTAACGTTGTGTCTGGCGTCCTGGGAGTGGTGGCAGTGCAAATTGGCTGAAATACTGGAGGCAGGAGTTAGGGTGCCCGAGGGGGCTGGGAGAAGGAATGAAAATGTTGATTCCACGTGGGAATCTGCCCCCAGATCCGTGAGACAAGACGAACCGTGAGGGACTCAGACAGCGGCTTGGAACAAATGTCGATTGGACACCACATCAGAGAGAGGGCCCACATCATGCAGCGGTCCCGGAACCATCGCACGGGTGACCAGGAGGAGAGGCAGGACTACATCAACATGGATGAAAGTGAGTAGTGCCCACGTCCTTTTCCCAGCAAAGCCAGGTGCTGCTTCCCCACCTGCTCTTCCCCACCAGAGCTTGTTGTCTCCCTGTGCAGGCGATGCAGCTGCATTTGATGATGAGTGGCGACGGGAGACATCCCGCTTCCGGCCGCAGCGGGGCCTGGAATACCGGCGTCACGAAGGCAGTGCTGGCCGGCGGGCCGAAGGGACTCGTCTCGCCATCCAGGGCCCTGGGGATTCTCCCTCCAGACAGTCCCGCCGGTATGACTGGTGAACTCGGAGCAGACCTTGTGGGGGGTGCAGCGTGGCCACCCCCAAATCTACCTATGCGCTCTTGTAAGTCTTAACAAGTTCCTTCGTTGTCTTCCGCTGCGTGGTTGCCTCTTCGCCATAGGGTTATTCTTTTTCTTTGCACTAATCTCACATCATTTTGAAGTTTCGGTTGCAAACGGGTTTTCCCAGTTTGAGAGAGCAGGGGAAGGTGTGAATTTTGAGAAGATGCTGTGCTGAACTGGAAGATGGAAGCTGTTTAAGTTAGCTTTGTCATGAACAAAAGACGTGTGGTGTCAGCCTTAACTGATGGCTGAAATAGTATTACATGATGTATGATTGCAATCTGTGGTGTGTTTATATTGTCATTGTATAGAACTTAGAAACCATTTGCTGTCCGTCCAGTTTGAAATATAAGTAAGTGCTGGTGTCTGCTCTCCTGTGCTTTGAATAGGGCTCACTAGGATGTGATCTAGTGCTTGAAAAGGGACATTTTCCCATTTTTTTCATGTCTAGACATCAGGTTTAAACATGTCTTTGTCTGTCTTCTGTCCTGCTTTCTAGGCACCACTTATTCTTTATATGTCTTCTGTTTCCTTTCCTCCCAGGTACAGACAGTGAAACTCTGAAGCCCCTTCAAAGCACCACTTGGACCCTCCTCAAATTTAGTATTAACCTCCCTCCCACTTAAGAATTGAAACAAAGCAACTAATCTTCTGCACTGCTCTTTTTCACCCCATTTGGGTGGTGCAGTGGGGCATGGGAATCTCACTGATGTGCAAGGAACACATTAATTGCCCGTTCCCTCTCTGCTGTCCCTTGGCTCTGTTTTTTCTGCCAGTAGTAGCAGGAATGATGGAGCTGCCACCTTGCCTCTTCCATCCTTTCCACTCTTTCTGTGCTGGGTTGGGCTGGTTCTGAAATTTGTGTTTAGTCCCCTGTGGAAGGAATAGGAGGGAATTCTGCTAGAACCCCCTGTCTGTCCCCTCACTGGGACAGAGGCCTTGATTCCCCTGCTGCTCCTTGGTGCATCTGTGTAGAAGCAGAAGGATGTGTGTGTTGGAGAAGGGAGGAGCAGAACAAAAGCTGGATCAGCCTGTGGGCCCCCTGACCCCTCTTCAATCAGCTCCCCCACTTTTTTAATTTGTGAAACTTGTAACTAGATGTTTACTGAATAAAGAAACAAACTGTAAAGAATTGGTGGATCAGTCTTTGCCTTCAGCTGACCTGATTGTGCCTGCTGTGGAGTTAAGTAACCTCTTTCACATCCTTGGGAAATTCCTGAGGAGAAACTTGGTGTTAAATTCTAAGGCTTTCTTTTCTTACAGAAAATAGCCTGATAGCCTTCCCATGCAGTCACACAATGAAATGATGCTCAACATGGAAATTGTGTAAGAAGACCCAAGAGCTCACCATTTGCAAAAAATGCCCTCTAATTGTTGTAGTTTTGCTGTGCACTCAAGGGAAATTGGTTGGTCTTTCTTGCTGCCTGGTCAGCTGTGCAGCCCTGAATTGGGCCTCTGGGTTTCCTGCACAGATAGGAAATACTTCCATTATTTTCTTTTTATATCACTGCAACCAAGGCTGACTTTATGAATGACCTTTTCTTAACTTCTTCAGTATTGGGTGAAACTTAAGAGGCATTAGGAATACAGGACCAGGGAAGATCTCCCGGATTCTTGGCCAGTTTCCTGCTCTGGCACACACCCTTACACAAACATTTTCATCAGTTTGTTTGGAACAGAAGGCAGGAAATAAATTCATGCCTTACCACTTGGAAGTGGTGCGCTGGGATCTTGCCGTGTATCTCTTTGTTGTACATGTGGGCACTAACAGAGAGTCACACTTTGCTGGGAACTGACTGTCCTGCCCTGAAAAAAGGATGCAGCATCCACCCTCTGGAAGCTCAGGGCAGAGTTTGCACGTGTTCCACCCTTCAAGGAAGTGCAGAACAGAGCCTTGGCTGGTGGCAAGCTCTGTCCCTACTTCGCCGTGCTGTTTCGTCCCATGGCAAACCCCAGTAGGAGCCATAGAATAGTTTGGTTTGAAAGGGACTTCAAAGACAGCAGCCTGCTGTCCCTGACAGTGGAGTGACTTTCTGGAGGTGTCATAGTCAAGACAGGCCCTGAAGAGAGCAAGGCTGAAGGAGGAGCTACACAGAAAAAAGCAAGGCTTGGGAGAGGTTTTGTGGAAGTCATTTTGGGGTTGCCAGACCGTGAAAGTAGGGACTGCAACAACACCAGCCCTCATTTCTGGCAGTCTTGAGCCAGTGCAAGATGTGGCACCTGGTGTTTTGATCCAGCAAAGAACCAGCTGAGCTCAGAAAGGTGCTCACAGCATGGAGATGGCAGCAGGAGCCAGCTGCCAGGTCCTGGCCAAGTTTTGAGGCGATGTCTGAGACCAAGAACAGGAAGGTGGCCGTGGTGGTGGTGGGGATTAACATTGACCTCTGATTGTGAGGATCCATTCCTCTTTGGGCATGGATTTCCTAATCTTGATCTAATCCCAAATCCTTTTATCTGGTTTCAGCCTCTGCTCCCTGTTGGGTGCCGTCCTGCTTACGGATTTAGGTAGGACCCTTGCGTGCTCTTCCTCTCTGCAGTGGGAGGGTGATTTACCTGGCTGCCTGAGCCTTGCTAACTGCTGTACGGTCATTCCCAGGGTCTTCACCTTCTCCAGGGGAGGCAAGGCACTGGTGGTCCAGGAATATGGAAAAGAAGTTCAGTGAGAGGAGAACTTTGTGTTAAGACAGGAGGCTGGGAGAGTGTTTTAGAGATCCCAAACCAGGAAGTGTAGGGGAAGTATACTGAGAGAGCGACCCCTTTGCCTGTCTGGAGGCTGAGGTGGTACAGGAACTTCTGACTTCAGAAGGCAAGAGGGGTTGTTCCAAGGAAGGGAACACCCCTACCTGGGGTTATTTTTTTCCTATTAGTTACAGTTTCAAGTGAAATGGTTTGGCCTTAAAAGCAGTCCACCTCCTGTATCAGGGCACGGAAAAGGCTGGGATGAGACTCTTCCATTTCTGAAATGCCTGTGAGAGCTGTGCCAGCAAGATGGAGAAAGAGCTTGGATGTTCCCAACATGAAAATCAAACTGTTTATTTCAGATGTGCAGGGTGTGGTTCCAAGTCATCTTTATCCATCCAAGGGAGACAAAACCCCTTCTTGCTTCTTCTCCCACAGCTGTCACCTTCAAATTGGACTGATTGAATCACCAAATCAGTGCAGTTCAGTGGTACTACTGGATCTTCCTAAGGAGCAGGTAGGGCACCTGAAATGAGACAGAGGGACCTGACACGATTTAAAGAGACAGAGGGGAGAGGAGGTGGGTAGAATGAGGTGGAGAGAGGCTAGAAACACTGGTAGAAAGACAGCATAACCTTGGATGAGAATGCACCAGAATAAACCAGAAACTTAGGTGGTTTTCTTTGTTATATATTCAGTTATCCATAACTGAAAAGATATCATGCAAATAAGGGCTAGTGGGAACTTCGTCCTGAAATGTTTTTGTGGGCAGCCCTGAAGGTCTCTGCATCTTTCACAGTACTTTTTGAAGCATTGTAAAATACAGGGGGAATTGTAGACTACTGGGGAGAAAGAAGTCTGGGAAAGTTAACCTGGTGCCAGTACTTGTAAATAAAAAATTAGATGATATCCACACCTGTAAACCAGGTAAACTAACATTAAATCAAGATAAGAGATGCAAAATGCATTAAATTTTAAAATGTGTGTCTCAATGTTTATAATATATGATCTCATTTTTCAAAATTGCTCCTGTCTAACAACTGTGATAATTTCTGATTAAATTATGGGTTGGGTTAACAAAGGCACTACAGCAACCCAGAGTCAGAGGTTACACCAGCACAAGGAGTTTTATCTGGCCACACAAGACTATGTTATGTAAAATAAGTTAGTAATTATTAAAACAACAAAAGGGCCAATATTATAAATTTTAGTTCACTGACAGATTTCACGTAATGAGGGGGAAAAGAGACTGTAGAATATGAAATTATTTCCAGTAGGATGTTGTTCTGAAACTAATGCTCATTAGTAACTTGATTAATGATCTGAAAGAAGGTATTAAACCAGTGCTGATGAAACTTTCAGAGGATCCAAAGAACAATGAAAGTAATGAATGTTGGAAAAAAATGAGATGTACTGAACAGTCAGTAACTACTGGTCTGTGTTTATTTATAAACAGTAGGTATTTTTGGCTGCACTGAATGCAGAAAAGACATTCAACCAGGGACATAAACACAGTCTGTGCTCTTTCAAGATGGAGGACTCCAAAAGGAATTGGAATTGGAAGACAACCAAGGAAATGAGTGGTACTTGCATAACTCTTCATCTGTGCAGAGGGGTTACACTGTGATACATTAGCTTGTGCTCACCAAGAACAGGGGTAAAATTTCTCTCCTCTGAAGAATTACAAAATGGTTTGGGTTGAAAGGGACCTTACAGATAATCCAGTTCCAACCCCTGTGCCATGGGACACCTTCCACTAAACCAGGTTGCTCAGAGTCCCATCCAACCTGGCCTGGAATACTGCCAGGGATGGGGCACCCACAGCTTCTCCGGGCAACCTGTGCTAATGCCTCATCACACTCACAGTAAAGAATTCCATCCTAATATCCAGCATAAACCTGCTCTCCTTCAGTTTGAATCCATCCCCCTTCTTCTGTCACTACATGCACTTGTAAATGGTCTTTCTCCATCTTTCTTGTAGGCTCCCTTCAGGTACTGGAAAGCTGCAGTTAGGTCACCCCAAAGCCTTCTCTTCTCCAGGCTGAACAATACCAATTATTTTCAATTCTCTCAGCCTTTCCCTGTAGGAGAGGTGCTCCGTTTCTCCAATCAATTTGGTATATCAGAGTACTGAACCAGTTGTGGGAAATCTGGGTATCGGACACTAAAAGGGACACCAAAGAAGACTCAAGAAGAGGGAAACAAGGATGACTTGAAGCCTGGACACACTGTCTATCACTACAGGATAACAGGAACTCAAGACTGGCGTCTGAGCTCACTCCACTGGGAGCTCAGGCTGGCGTTACCTAAATGGGAACGAGGCTTCTGACAGTAGAGGGCTCTTCAGCCCAGCAGAAAACCTGCAGCGACCTCACGATGGAACTGGGAATGAATGCACACCTTGTGTGAGAGCAGTAGAGCACACCTCCGTTTCCCAGCTCTCCCTACTCCAAGCCCCATGGGGTGTCCCAAAAAGAATTTGGGGAGTGGGCACAGGAATGGGGCGAGGGAGTTCTTGGCCACTCGAGAAGCCAAGTGATGTGGTTATACCGTTCTCTTTGGGCTTCAAAAATCTGTCAGTATGAGAGGGAAACAGACTGGCACAGGGCTAGACTGAAGGAAAAGGTGGGAAGGGCAAGAAGAGACCTTGTGACTTGACAAGGGCTTCAAAGGAGGTGGGACCACAAAGAGCTGCAGGAAACAGATTTCTCTCTGGGCATGGTTTGTTTGGGAAACAAACATGCACTGCCATGGGGCTAGAGTGTAAAATCCTACAGGCACTGGCTCCAGTGCTGGAGAACAAAAGGATTTAAAATAGACCTCAATGCAGTGTATAAGTTAAAGTTGACTTGTTTGATTTGCGATTTTTTTTTTTACTTTTCATAGCACTTTAAAAAATGGACTTGATTTTATTTTTCAGCCCTGTCTTAAATGTAACTGGGGTTTTTTTCCTCCTGGGAATTTTCCTTTTTAAAGACAACACTTCAAAAACTGTTCCCATGGGGAAACTTCACTTTGGTTATTATTACTTCCACTATCTCCTCACATCTGGATGGCTTTTTAAATCCTGAGGGCACTTAATACAAACCTAGAGTGGGGGGAAACAGTAATAAAAGGAAGGGGAATAGAACAGACACTACCTATCTCCAACTGCTGGTGATGTAATGTCCAGAGGTAAGCTGGAATATTAGATCCTAGCCTCACAATATCCATCCCTTACTAGTGAGAGAAAAGGAGAACACAGAGTGCAAAAGAATAAATGCTTGAGTAAATAAATAAAGCCCAGCAACATTGCCAGATTGGATGAGGGAGGATGTAGGTGGCCTTGAAGGTGTCAGTAACAGCAAAAGGGCTAAAGTTTGTAGCACAAAGTGAAAGGGAAAAGGAGCACAGGACCTAAAATAAAGATTTTAGCTATAAACTGGAGCTTCCTTGATTATAACCACCAGAAAAGAAGAAATACTCTGGATCACCAGAGGAGAAGACACGCAATCCAGGAGGCATTTCTGGTAGCTATAGGTGTGTGTTACTGTGCCTGTGCGAGATGCTGATCACACTTCACCTGTGGAAGAGAACTGTGCTCATTTCTGGCCAAGAAAGCTTAATTTGAAGTGCAGGTAAGAGAGCACTTTTGCACTCTATTTGAAGAGCAAGAGAGTATGGAGAGCTCACGATGCACGAGGGGGCTGATTTGGTTAGTTAAACAAAGTGAAGTCTGTACTCAAGGGAAATAAACACCGGGGAGGAAGTACTTCTTCGGCTAGAGCCACGCTGGCACAAGCACAAGAGAATGTAAACTAGCTGTGAATTCATTTAAGCTGTAAATTAAAAAACTTTAACCACTACAGCAGTTGGGTTCTGGGGCAGCCTGCCAAGGGGACCAGTGGGGATAATAAAATTAACCAGTTTGGGGTTGGCACTTGAGAAGCTTTACAAGGGATTGTGAGACCATAGTGGTAAGAGATCACACTCAGTGACCAGGAGCCTCCTTGCTTTTGCTCCCACCAGAGATCACCCATCTTCCCACATCCTGAAACCAGTGCTTAATGCTTCAGAGGCAGATGCAGGCAAAGCTTCCCCAGAAACATTTGTTCCCGATCTGAAGGGGCTGGGGCTTTACTTGACCTCAGAACAGGAGGGTGCAGGGCTGCTTTTAACACGTGCACAAGTGCTACAGGAATTCCGAACATTCCTGTTTCTGTAAAAGGGTCACAGCTCTCGAATCCAGCTGACATTTTGCTATCTATTGAATTCATCACAACAGGAATATAATTGCACACTGCACAAAGAATATTTGCAAATGAAGTCCTTTCCTTGGCAGTGGAAGAGCCTGCCACCAGCAGAGGAGACAGACAATAGTCTATCCTAGTTCCATACTGGACCAAGAGGGATGCTCCTGGAAAACTGCAGAAGATTGGAGAAAAACACCCAAAAGATGGAGTGCCTGTGGATCCAGCAGAGAAAACAGGTGGTTTTTATATGAGTATTTCAGCTAAGCAGTGACTAGTACTAGGAAAAGGGATGAGGAAAGAAGAGCCCTGCAGGTGGGAACACAGGCAGACTCCCATGAAGAGGATGGCAAAAAGGGAAAGGGGTCACAGAAGGAAAATGAGCAGCTATTCCAGGGCATACAAAGGAGACAAGAAGGATGTCAGAGATCTGAGAGATGCATTTGCAGCAGCTGACATGAACTGTGAGATTCTTCTGACCACTCTACCTAGCTCTGCATCAGAATCCTGCAGACCCAGGGCCTCATCCCAGGAAGGATGGTCCAGCTGTGGCAAGCAGGCACAGCCCTCAGTGGCTGCTATTGTCAGGGCATCTTCGTGCAAAGGTACAGCCCCACGGGCAGCAGAGGGGGACACACATCATCTGTGTCAGCTCTCCCTGCAGACCAGATTGCGGGCACCCACCTGGCATGAAGGGCCTTCAGAGGAGCACTGAGGCACTGCCCTGCTGGGGCAGAGGTGAGGCATCCCTGCGTGGAGCTCTGGGGCAGCTGCATGATCACCCTGCAGACCAGCAGATAAAATCTGGCTGGCATCACCACAGCCTCTGCAGCATTCCTGTCGGATGCTGCAGCACGACTCCTCAGCTGGCACCAGGAGCTCACAGGAGGATGGAGGTGGGGGGCACATGTCCTGCTGCTGGGCAGGGGCAGGGCTGCCAGCCTCCCTGCTCCCCCTGGCCAGGCCTGAGGAAACCTGCTGTCGAGAGATGTGCTCCCAGCCAGCGTCACTGGCGCAAGGGAGGCTTGGTAATGTGTAACAGCACTTGGATGCACACCAGCCCATCCATTCACCGGGAAACAAGCCACCCTGCCAAAGGTCTCCTTTAGATAACACAGGCAAGGGCAGCCTCAGCAACCCCCGTAAACAAAATGTGGACTCCCTTTGAGCACACAAAGACCACCTCTGACTCCAGAGGTACTGCACAGAGCAGTGGAGGATGGGGAAAACCTTAGAGACATCCTGCAGGGCATCTGCCTGGCTGTGACACTTCTCCCCACTCACCAGGTAACGACGGGCACTGTGGCAGAGGGCAAGCTGCTGGCAGCAGGTGCCCAACAACTCCACCACTTTGGAGCAGGGGAGCAGCAAGCTCCCCAGAAGAAACTGTGCCCCAGGAATGCAATAATTACCATCATTAACCCCAAGTCCTAATAAGAATCCTGGTTACCTCTTGACATGAGACAGCTGGAGGTGGCTGGCAAAGTGGGACATCAGTGATGGAGCAATTCAGGGCCTGTCCTACCTCCTCCCTTTTCTGAACCCACATGTGAAAGTCCCATGTAGGTACTCAAAGAGGGGGTTGCAATGAATCACTGCACAAGAGCTGTTAGACTTTCTGTGCTGGGGATGGCAGATCTCCTGCTCCTCATGCTGGGATGGACATTTCTCTGTGCCCTCTCTTCCACAGTCCCCTAAACCTGATTCCTTTGCAGGGCTTAACGTGTCCAGGTATTTCTGTTCTCCTCTACTCAGGGTCTGTTTTCTCAGTCTTTGGGAAAAAATAGGTTAAAACATAAAGACATTTAAAAATAAAAACTTATAATAATGCTCAGTAGTTACCTCACTCTTGCCATCTTCAAAGTGATTTATAAATGTTAACTAATTAATTAATCTTCACATCTTCTCCAACTGAAATTCAGAGTCACGGCTGAAGTGAGCAGAAAAATAAAAGCATGGTTTTCAGGTGAAGGGCAAAGGCAAACCTATACTCCTGCCCTGTTTGCCATCCAGCAAGGCAATTTGCAGCAATACTTTCATGCTGCACTGCAACCCTCTCATTTTTTTTTTCAGTCCTACCAAAGGTCTTAAGTAATTTTATGTGCTACCTCCAGCTTTCCTGTTCTTAATGGAGGTCTTAAAAGGTACTCCCTTTGAAAAGTAAACAAAATGGAAGACTTGGAGAGCTCTGTTTAATCCCAAGCTCTCCTAAAATCCGTAACACAGCCAGCCTTGAGAGGGGCAAATGGGAAGGGGGAGGAGGGCCTATCTATGCCTGTGCTTGGCAAATGCTGCTACCAGAGAGATGAGCTGACCCTGGCAGATGGGGTGAGCCAGATGTCACATAACAAAGTTACGGCAGAAGGACACAGCCGAACTTGTGCCAACTGTGACTGAGCCATGAGGATCAGAGTCTGGGGTTCCTGCACAGCCTGGGGCTGGAGTGCCAAGCCCCCCAGACCCATGCTGGTCCACATTGCTGTCACCTGTGTGGGGGTTTTGTGCTCCCAAGGCCGATGGCAGTGCGTGGCACAGAGCTCAGGCACTGCTCTGCCCGGCCTGTGCTACACCAGGCGTCACACGAGCGTTGTCACACGTAACCAGCCTGGAACTCTCAGTGCTGGCTTCCAACTCCACTCCTGGGATCTGCAGCCTGGATTTAAACTGTGGATTCAGGGCATTTAAACAGATCCTTTGTGTCTAATAGCCACTGTTTGGTTAAAGATAGCGAAGCCCAACAGACCAGAGAGGAGCTGAGACACTCGGGGCAAAGAGCTGTTACAGCTGCTCTTCCTAAGCAGCAGCAGGTTCTTGTGGGACACAAATATCCTCCTCCTCCATTATTGGTAACTTCAGCTCTCCCTGGAGTTGACACTGCTCCAGCCCAGCTCCCGCTGGACCTCAACCAGTGGCTGTTGGGACACGTGGTTTGTCCAGCTGCTCAGCTCCATCCCAAGCCCATTCTCCTCACTCTTTCTCATCACACCCCAACGGCTTTGCAAGCAGCAAATCTTTCAAAGGGTGTGAGGTGCCAGACATCTGGCAGGTGCTTGACAGGCATCTCCTCTCCTGTTGGCACCTTGGTCCCAGACTAGCCCTTCCCAGGGAGTGGATGATCTGATACACACGGAAGTTACTGCTTCTAGCAGACAATCACAAACACAGCGAGCACAGTGCCTCTCCTCACTGACAGAGACAGATGAAGGTGATGTGATGCAGAGGGAGGAAGGCTCAAGGTGATTTAAACAAAAGCTGGGAGCCTTGTCACAATCCCTCCCTACAACTTATGGAGAACAGGATTCAGCAGGTAGACTCCCTATGGCTGCAAATTCGTCAGGTCTCTCTAGGTGGGTCAACACAATCCTGGCCCACCTATCCCCTCATGTGCTCCTGCAGCCAGATTTGTGTCTCCCATCTGGACAACTTCATACCAAAACTCTCCTACTTGGCAATTCTGTGCCAGGCAACGACAGCCAAGGTGCTCGATGCCTCGTGCCACAGAAGTGGGGAAAGGTGTGGGGCTGCCTGAGCTCCTGGGAGATCTCAGCCAGTGAGAGCCATCACTCCGGGACAGCTGGCATATCCCTGTCCCTGCAGAGCCAGCTGGTATGCCCAGCCCTGTGACCACACACGGAAGGACAAACAAAGCTGCTTGGAAGTTTTAGGAGTTCATGGGTTCGGGTGACAGGGCTTTCCCACTGAAGTAAGTGCTGTATTACAGCAGTCTGGAATTAGTAAAGCAGCGATATGGCATTCAACCTGCATTTTGTGGGGTTTGAGATCTGAGATGGCATCTTGCTACCACCCAAACAGGCACCGTCTCACCCCCCTCCGACCCCCTTCACAAGACTTGCTCACACCTACATTGCCTCGGCTCCAACTCTCACCTGTCTGCACAGGGAGCTGACCCAGGAGAAAAGCCACCCCAGCCAGTGAACCAAACAAGTCGCCATAGAGACAAAGCTCCTGGCTTTCCTTCATTGGATTATTTTTTCCGTGGTTTGCTCACACACAGAAACACAGGTTCGCGGAATCAAATTTTAGTCTTGGCACAAGGCGCAGAACCAAGCGGGGGTGGGAGTCACGGTGTCAATTTACATTTACATCAGCTACACGTCGTGGAGAGGCAGTGTGACACTGACATCCATCTGAGTCGGCTCCAAGCCAGCCTCGAGGAGGCATCCTTTGAAGAATCCAAGTTAGTTTTCCTGGGCATCTCACAAGAGTCATTTTCACTGATTCGGATTTTTTTTTCCAACCAGACACCACCACCACCCGAGAACAGCTTGTGCAGCATCTATGCTGTGAAAACTCCCACATGTGCACATTGACTCCATTACCTTCACCTGTCAGGCAAGTCCCCAAATCACTTTCCATTCTGCCCAGGATCACAGGACACACAGTATTGACACAAATAAGGACTTTTTCAGTCTCTGCACCTTCCTTGGAGACTACCTGAAAATCACCTTTTGAAGGGTCTAGAGGCAAAACAGCCACACAAGAAACACTTTAAATAAGATTTGTGATTAATCCCTGCTTTATGGACTCTCATCCCAACAGATACCGTGGCACTACCCTTTGAGAAGGGAACTGAGTATTTTGAGGATATTCCACCCCAAAATGGGGCAGAGACTCTTAAGATCACAGCTTATTTTGGAACCTCTAGAATCGGCACACAAGGCAAAGAGACACCACCCACAGGAGCACAGCTTTGTATAGATATGTCCATAGATCTATATTTTTATTGTTTTATATATATTTATAATATATTTATATTTTTTTTAAAAGAATCCCTTCAAAAACTACCCTCCCACCTAGCAAAACAAAGATTAAACGATCAAAGATGGTGTCCTGGAGCAAAATATCCCAGGGGTCTCATAGAGCCAAAACGACTGCTGAGCACCAGCACCCTCTTTCCAAGCTTCTGTGATCCCCGGGGGTGCCAAGGTGACTGTCATAGCTTTATGGCTCCTGAAATTGACCTGTCAAAAGACAGGGAGAGAGAGAGAAACACGTGGCCGTGGCAACAGGGGCTTGAGCGGTTGGGGAAACAGCAACGCATACAACCTGAAGCTCAGAGTGTGAAATGCTGTGATGAAAAGGAGGGAGACACTGCCTGGAACGTCGGTAAAGAAGACAGGAAAGAGAACAAACATGCAGGAGAGTTAGTTGGCAAGATGGATCTCAGAGAAGAGCTCAGAAGCATCACACTTGGGACTCCTGCTACCCCTCCATCCCCCAAATCTCTTCCTCTCACCCTCCCAGTTGTGAAGGGAGATCCAACTAGTTTGACTTAGACCAAATCTTCGCACTGCCCCGGAGCCTGTGGGCACAGGGGAAAAAAAAGAAAAATAAAAATTCAGAGTGGACAGTCAGGCTCGTATCTCACTTCCTTTCTAAGTGCACACAGAGAAGTGCACTGATGTTCACACACACACACACATTCTGTCTTGCCCACACTGCTCACCCTTTGGCTTTGGAGGTTTTCTTGCTCGCCTGGCGCTGGTTGGTGCCAGGGGCCGGCTCCCGGAGCTCCGTGAGGTGCTGCTCTGGGTCCTGGGATGTGGCTGCTGCAGCGGCTGCTGTTGTCACTTTAATGGTCTTCTTCAGGTTTGCCACCTGCATTAGCAGCAAGGCAAGAACTAAGGGATCTTCCGAAGGTTTTCTTTTGGCTACAGGTTTTTTTAGTTTCACTTTGCGTTTTTTTTATATTTGGTTCTAAAGGAAGCCCTGGAGCTAAGAGCTGCAAGCTCACATCAAGCAAAAGAACCAACATCTGTCCAGGCCCCTGCACTGCAGAAGAGTATTAAGCTGATTTAGGACTCTTCTTCAGGCACAAGTCCCTGGGGGGTCTGGCCTAGGGAAAAGGCAATGCCTCACTTCAGCAACGACTGTAACAACCACAGGGTACTGGTTCTAGTTGTTTTAAGGCGAGGGGCACTGGCTGCTCCCTGCTACACCCACTCACCTCGCTCTCTATCTGCTGCTTCAGGGCCAGCTGTTGCTCTTTGTGTTGGTTGGCCCGGCTGACCTGCTCTTCAATGCCCGACAGCACAACCTCACAGCCCTGGCACCTGGAGAGGAGACTCAGAACTGAACAGGCCATGGAATTGGCACAGCACAGAGAGAAACGTGAAAGATAGCAGATTTCAACTCCAGAGCCCGAAAACACTGGGAGGTGACAGCTATGGCAGGCAGGTAAGATACAGGGGCAGGAGTCCGATGTAATGACGCAGGGAATTATGTTATTATCTGGGAGGGGGACAGGTAACAAAGCCATGCTGGGTTAAGAACTACAGATAAGCACTCAGGAAGCCTCCTGCCATCAGCCAGCGCTGTGCAAAGGCTGCTGCATCCCCATCACCCCTCCAGCCACAAACAGGGGAATTTGGGAAATTATTTTTGGAAAATTACTTTCCGTTGGAGTATGAGAAAGGGGATCGAGGAGGTCACCTTCCAACACCACCCACCCGTAGTGACACACAGAGGATCCAGGGAAGCCCCTGGCCACTCCTGCAACCTCTTTTGAGTGTTAGTACTGGGGGCTTCCTCCTCACCACTCCTGCAATGTGCGGGTGATGGTGCTAAGCTCCTCCCTCCGGATGTCCCTCCCAATGCTGTAATCCACCTCCAGGCGCTGGTTCCGTTGATCCAAGCTCCCTCGCAGCACATCTGCATACACAGCCTCAATCACCAGGTCCTCCAGCTGCCGGACATTCTTCAGCTGCAACTGCTCCAGCAGCACTGAGTAGGGGATGCACTGTGGAAACATGATGGTAACTAGCATGAGATAATCCCAGTGGGAGGAGAACTCAGGAAAAACCGGGCCACTACCTTGATCTTGGCAGCCAGAGTGACGACTGACAGGTGCCTCAGTTTATTCTTCTGGGCCTCTGTCAAGGGAGGGAGGTTTGCGGCTTCAGCTGTTGTTAGGGGAAAGAACGGGGTATTACAATTTATGCCTCATTTCCCAGTTCTGCACAGAAGCAGCAGTACCACACCCGTCTCTTAAAACGTCTACACACCAATCCCCCAAGTGGTGCTCCGTCTTGCCAAGCCAACCCCATCAACTCTCAGCTCAAAAGACCTTTTCTGAGCAGCCTTTCCTCCCACCGCCCTCCACGCAGCCTCTCTAGCTGTCCCATGCCTTATTTATGCAGGTTTGCACATCCCAATGGATACCTAAGTCTTTCCCTTGGCCCCTCAAAAACGTCTTTGTCAGGATGCTCTTTGGCAGGTGGCAAATGGCAGCGTTAATTACAGCCAGGTACCCCGCTAGTCTGGGGCCCAAACCACAACCAAGCGTGCGTCGGGCCGGGGTCTCAGCCCTAGCTGCATGGGGGGGCTGTCGGGGGAAGGAACCCTCTGCGTCCCGGGATCCCCACCCCCGGCCCCGCGCCCGGCCTCACCCAGGTAGTCCGCGTAGGTGCCGTAGGCGAAGATGGTGAGGAGGCGGAACACGGGGGAG
>VZRO01006807.1:563000-593984 GCA_013397915.1 Daphoenositta chrysoptera | reverse complement strand
GGGCTGCATGCCCGTCTCCAAGTAATTTCTCCCCGTCTCCTTCCCTGTGTCCTTTCTCCCCCTTTTTCTTTTCCCTTTCCCCATCTAGGTGCTCTGTCTCCTTCTAGCCGGCTTTCTCCTTCCTGCCCCCTCCTTTTCCTCTTCTTGTAGTCGGGGGCAGGGGATGCCTGAGGGGCCGGGAGGGAGGGGGCACAGCCGAGGGATCGCTGCCTCTTGCCCTCCAGCTCCGGGCTCCATCACAGACCTGTTGTGCTGGAGCACTGGAGCCTGCGCTGAGGAAGGCGACTTCAGCCAAATTGGCGCAGCTGGAGAAAGGAAACAGAGGGGTCGATCCCACCTCCTGCCTGGCCAAGGGTGCACCATGCAAGAGAGAGCAATTCAGATGTGGAGACTCAGCACTTGAAGCACTTGGATGCCCGGGAACAGTAGGAAACTGGGAGGCAGAAGATTGTCAGACTCATGACATGTATTGCAGGCAGGCACTAGATGGCAGGGGACCGGCATCCTAGAGTGCTGCTTGGAATGGGGCCACACTCACAGTTCTCAAATGCAGGGAGACTTAAGCTCAGAGGACCATTGATGGGCTTCACACGCCCACTCCCTTGCTATGAAAATGTCCAAATGCAGCATCACCCTTCCAGCCCTGCATTCTGCCCCAGCCTAGGATTGCCATACCCAGCCCGTAAGTGCTCACCCTGGTAGCCTGGCACAGGAATTCCCATCGGCAAGTCACTGAACGCTGCAGGACCTACACTGACTCAGGGCGAGCAGTGTCAGTCCCTCCGCGATCCTGCTGGATCCTCCTGGGTGCTGCCACCAACCCTCTCAGCCTCAGAAATCAGGTAGAGCAGCCTGACGTGAGCCACTGCATTCCAACTGCCAGCCCCCAAATTCAGCCAGCTCTGAGAGGTATTGCCCCCAGCCCCACACATTAAGGGAACTCTTTTCCTGGATGGGCTTGGCATCTCTACCCCAGGGTACCAGCATTGAGATTCACAGTCCCAGCTGCCAAAGCTCCTCTGAGTGCAGCAGAATTGTCTCCCTGGGTCATCTGCTCTCGGATTCCTCCCTTTCCCTGTCCCCACCCAGCCGAATACAGGAGGGCATATACGTAACCCCTTTTCACCAACACCGGGGTTCATGCTTCCTGCTGGCAAACCAGTAATGACTGCATCTCTGCCTCTTGGACCATGAACTCCGGGGTGTTCATGGCCACCGAGAAAAATACAGGTGTGGTGTGCCCAGGGCATCACGCAGTGCCGGGGGGGGGGTCTTGCTGCCAGTGCCTGAACTCACTCTGCTCAGTGCTTGGAGATAGCTGCTACGTTCTGTGGTCCCAGATCACAGACTCATATCAGTAGCTGTCACCACAGCCCTTAATGCTGGCTGGGAGTTTAAAAAATGACAGCCAACCTACCATTCCTTCTCTGTAAGGAGGGCTGGGTCCTCCTTAGGTTTGTTTTGGTTTTTTCATCACTATTTCGAGTGGAATCGTTGCAGTGGGGGAGCTAGGAGAAGCAAGGATTTGCATGAAGCTCTCCGTGCTGTGGGGTTGCTAATGGCGAGCGTTATTTCAGCCAGCAGTAAGTTTCATAATCTTGGCCCAGCTCTTGTGAATGTTCCGTTTTTCAGGGTCATGAGCCTCTTTACCCTTCTTCCATCCCTTCCCCCTCTCCCCAAACTGGTTGGCAATTTCATTGTTCCAGTGGAATATATCTGTCATGTGAGGTCATTGCTGCATAAGGAGAGGTGATTGATTGCTTAGGTCACTGGGGCCTGTCCCATGCTGGGCTTTGAATGCTGGTTTGGAGACCTTGAGCTGGACTCTGTGCTCAAAGGCAAGGCGGTATGGGGTGCAGAGGGGCACGGTGATGCATTCCCAGCAGCTTGAGTCGCCGAGCAGACTGCTGCATTCTGAACTAGCTGGAGTGCTCTGAGAGCAGACAGCTTCATTCCTAGAGGCACGGTATCACAGCAGTCAAGCTCTAGATGTTACAAAAATACAGATAGATCATCATTTGCCAGCTGAGCTAGACAGAATTGGGTGCAACTCTTTTCCCATCCCCGGATGGAAGGAGACTCTACCGGCTCCTCACTAACACGGCTTGTGTGCGCTTGGCTTCATCTAACTGCTCTCCAGTCAGAGCTGATCTTGGCTAGGCATCGAGAAAGCTGTGAGATTCTCAGATTTTAAGGCCAGAGGGACCATTTTGATCATCGAGACTGACCTACAGCAGAGCACAGGCCAGAGAATTTCACCGATTTAATTTCCTGCGCCAAGCCCATAACTTCTGATTGAACTGTAGCATCTCTTTTAGGAATACAGACAGGCAAAGGCTGCAGGCAGTAGGGAACACACCACCTGCCTGGGTGAATTGTGCTGGTGTGTGACCCTCTTTATTAATAGTATTGTTCCTCATTTGAATTTGTCAAACTTCAGCATTTTGTAACAGGTTACAGATTGCATCTGATGCAAGGGATCTACAGCACACGGCTGGCACCTTGGTTCTTTTATTCCTGTGATGCCTTTTTTATTTGGATAGGATTTATCTATGGCATTAAGGTATACAAGAATCCTGAACATGGAGAAGGAGTTATCGTAAGCGAATCCTAGGGCTTTCCTGGGGCACAATAGTATCTGAACTCCAGAGCTCAGGGTGTCACATTCAGGGTTTAGTCGGAGCTCCCCGCTCTGAGCAGGAGTGCAGCAGGCTTTGCTCCTAGCCATTAGGTAGGGTGTTAATTCCCAGCCCCCCTTGGTGAACTGCTATATATGCCTTGGGGCATGGCTACTGAGATCTGCTCTCTCATGTCCCAGCAGTGGTGGGTCCGTGCTGTGGGAGACTTACAAAGAGGGAAGAAGCACAGATGGGTGTGGGGAAGAGCAGCAGGATTCATGCTTCCATCCTACAAATGCAATGAGAGCAGCTCCTAACAGATTAGCCCCAATCTGGACTGATGGTGGGGTCCATATGCAGTAGCAAAGAACAGTGTAATTCTTACTCGCTGCTTTCAAGCACCAAGATTCACAAACTGAGCTCAATGAAGTGCCCTGGGGAAATAGCTTTGTCATTCACACTCTGTCATCTGTGCATCCCAGAACTGGAACGCTGAGATGAAGGCTCTGTACCTAGAGTGAAAGTATACATGTTCTTGTTCAGGCTCTGGGAGTAGTCCTGTCCAGTTTTATTGCCATTAGACCTGGGAAACACGTATGAAAGCAAGAGCCTTGCCATGAGGTACTGGTGCAGAAATCCAGTCTCTCTGCTCTGGCACGCAAAGGCTTCTTGAATGGTATAAGGTGGGACTTATACTCACAAGTAGTAAGAGCATTGGCATCCCCTCCTCTGCTCTGAGGGTCTACCAGTTTATTCAGGATGCACACTGGGAGCTGCATCCAGAGCCAAACGAAGGGCATGTGTTACTCTTGCCCTCCAACACAGCAGGGTCCGTGCCCAGGACACAATCCCACTGCCGGTGGCTGACCGCAGAGTGCCCCAGACATGCTTTGTCTGCTGGTTTGTCAATAATCCACAGGGACATCTATGATCCATTTAAAACATAAATGCTCCAAGCACAATGGAATCCAGCTGTGCTGGCTGGTATTTTCACCTGAAACCTTCCTTTGCTTCCACACCTTCCATGCCATGGGAGACACCTCTGTCCTGCTCCCAGCTCCTCCACAATGAATCCTGGGTGTGCCAGTGCAGGACACACTCTCAGTCTTTGGCCATGATCTGATTAACAAACCAGAATGTGTTGATGGAGACCAACCGACTTTGCATCATTCCCACACTCATCTGGAGCCACCTTCGGGGTGGGGGCACCAGGAGTCACCAGCTCTTCACTGTAGGCAGCAGAACCCGTGCACAGCAGTGTCTCCAGTCTGAGGCTTGCAACCCATGTCTGGGCTGTCAGCTCCTCAGCATCATGTGCACATGAGGCTGTCAGTGCTGGGGCTCACCCCCCCTCAGCTGATTCCAGATGTTACCTGCTCCATAGGACTGAAATTTAGCCACCCAGGATTTTGCTCTGTAGGGTTTCTTATTCCCAAGTTTTCAACCCTGTTAGTCCATAGCCTGTGGTGTCATTGCTGGAGCTCACAATCTCAGCTGAGAAGAACAGCCATGTCTCCATTATGAGACCTCCCAACAAGCGAGCAGAGCGCAGTAACCCCGGCATTCCTACACCCAGGCACGTTTCTGAGGGCAGAGCCATTGCTCTTAGGAGGAGTGCTAGAGGTTGCATGTGCACACCTACTGTAGCACACTTCCCTGTGGGACTGGCACTGAGGTCTACCTGCACCTGGAGAAGGTCGCCCCTGCTTGGATGGCACTGTCCAGCCCCACATCTCCTGCTTCCCGATGCAAAACAGCCGCCAGGCCCTGAAGGCGCGAGCTGTGACTGAGAGTGCCATGCCTCAAGCAGAGCAGGCTCTTCATCCCAGGGAACTGCTGTCCTGTGGTGAGTTCTAGGCATGGCCCCAGGCATTTCAGGCCACCTTGAAACCCCTCCTGCAACTTGTGTGCCCTCTAGCCTGGGGATTCACACAAGGATGTCCTCCACACTTGGAATTCCCTCCCTTTCAAAGTCCAAAATAAATTCTGTCATGGATTTGTGTTGCCAGACATGATCTTCCATGGCATCGTGATCATAATCCAGATGGCCAGTATCTCACCAGTATCCGGCTTCAGAAGAAACTTGCTCCATTCTGCTGCCTCTCTGCAGAGCTGCATTTTAATACTGAGTCCTCTCCAAGGCTTAGAGGTTCGGGAGCAAAGTACAAAGAAATGCTGAGAATAGCTGCTCTTTTCTCCTCATCTTCATCTCAGGATCCCTCCAGAGACTGATCTTGCCCCGGAGGGAGGGGTAGGGCACATTAGCCAACGATTCTTTTTTTTCCTGTGAACTTTGTTTAAATATTTAACAGAAGGAAACTAAAAATATCACTGGTTAATGCAGCAGGAGCTAGACAGCTACTTACTCTTGGGTGCCCTTCCTCCTGGCCCCTCTTCTCAGGTGTACATCACAGCAAGCAGTGGGCTCTTCCCTCAGGAAGAGGAAGCCTCCCACCCAGGAGGGGCTGCAGTTTTAGTTCAGGGCATGGGGTTAGCAGGGGCAGATGGCAGTAACCCTTTGGAAGCCAGGAGATGCAGCACAGCTAGCTCATGTCTGGAGGGGCAGGGTTGACCTCTGCATTGACTCCCTCGGCCAAGCATCCCTGTTTCTCCATCCCGGCAGCCACAGGAGGGCATGACCGTGGGTTGTCGGCATTTATGCTTTCCCCTTCACGATGAAGGAGCAGGCTAACATCTCGCATGATTTTTTTTGTCCTGCGTGCGGTTGCGGAGAGGATCCGGGGTCAGGCACATAAGAGCTCAGCAGGAAAGGGCCGGCACCGCGCTGTGCCCAGCCAAGGGAAGGGGCAGGCAGCATGAAGGGCAGCCGTGCTGCCACTGGGCCGATGCCGGAGGGTGCTGTGCGTCCGGGGCAGAAATCCGGCTGAAGGGACCTGACCTTACTCCGTGTTTTTGCTGCTCAGTCATGGGAAGTGGGAGAGAAAAGGGAGGAATAGGGGAGAAAGGGAGGGATGGGACAATGCAGAGGACATTAAGACAAGGAGTGTGGGAAGGTAATTTCATGTTAGCTAAGAGGAAAGTAAATACTAAATATTTGATAGGAATTTTTTTTCTCTTAAATTCTTTAGTGAGGCTGGACTTTTCTCGCTGATTCACTCTTTCTCAGTCATCTTGGTTTATCACTCTCATGCTTCCCCTCTCGCTCCCTCACTCTGGCACACAATGAAGAGGCTCTTTTTTAATAAATGGATTACACGCTCCACACTATAAATAAACACAGGAATTAAGATTCCAACTTGTTCCAGTGATAAGCAAACAAAGATGCTGAATCCCCCTCTCGGCCCTCAGACAGGAGAGTCCCTGGGGAAGCTGCGCATGTGCCTGGGCACGTGTGCTCCAGAGATCGCTCCTTGCTTTTGTGATCGTATGCTAATGCATGTGTTTCTGCGTGGAGTTGGCATGGGGGGGGGCGGATGATGCACCTCCGTGCATCGGGGGCATGGGAGCAGGAGAGGGTGCACCTGTGTGTGCATGGAGTCCCCTTATCCTGCCTGCCGGGGCCGGGAGCTCACCTGGGGTGGCACACACCGCCTGCAAGGAGAGAGCTGTCACCGCTGTGTGAGGGGACACTGACACCCCTCCCTTTTGGTTTCCAGTGAAGAAGATGAGACAAGATCCTGACTGAGCAAAGACACCGTTGCATCTGAGATGGAGCCCAGTGCCTGGTAGGTTCACAGCTTCCCACACTGGCAGGTGAGGCGGGAAGAAAACAGGAGTGTGGGTGGTGGGCTGCTCCCGGCTGCTTGGCCTTTCAGCAGGAGGAACGTTTCAGATCAGGCTCTCTTCTTCTTCCCCCCACCCCACAGCAGGATGCCTCCACTCCTCTCCCGCACCCACTCCCTGCAGCTGTGGCATCTCCTCCTCGTCGTCTTGGCCATCCCTCCTCCTGGCATATGGTCTCTTCGCTCTCGGGGCCCAGCAGCCCCTCGGCCTCTTTGCACCCGCCGGAGCCCCTCGGCCCCGCGCTCCATTTGCATCTGGGAAAGGACCTCTCAGCATGAGCGGGATTCCCGCTCGGATTCCCGCTCGGATTCCCGCTCAGCCCTGCCGCGCCAGCGTGCCCTGCCCGCGCGGGGCGCAGAGCTGCGGCACGTGGTGCGGCTGAGGCGCCAGGCCGCGGGGGTCCGGCCCGCTACCCCCTCCGGATTCGAGGACGGCATGCCCTCCTCCCAATACCCCTGGGCCATCGTGTGGGGTCCCACGGTGTCAGATGAGGATGGAGGGGACACAAACTCAGCCAACCCAGGCTTCCCACCGCTGGGATACACTTTTGTCTCACCGCACGGGATGGCGACGGCGCAGCCCAACTCCCACTCGCTCCTGCACAACGCGGGGCTCAACCTGCGCGAGACCCCAGCCACCCTGCGGCCCTTCTTGTTCGGGCCCCGGGGGGAAGGTAAATCTGCCCTTTGCTTCTGTCATCCCCTGTCCCCTGCAGGAGCAGCTCCTTCTGCAAAACTCATCAGGAACCTCCCTTTGCCCTGCTGCTCACTGGGGACCGAAGGGAGTGGCCATCACAACCCCCACTCCTCTGTCTCGCAGGTGTGGACCCCCAGCTGTACGTCACCATAACCATCTCCATAATCATTGTCCTGGTTGCCACTGGAATCATATTCAAGTTCTGGTGAGTGGGGTTTGGGCCAGTGGAGGCTCTCACTGGGCCGGTGTCTAGAGGAGGACTGTGGGCTTGTGACCCATTTGTCCCAGGGGTGTGGATCTGGTGCTGCAGTCCCTTGCAAGGTTTGGCACTCGGCCACGCTGGGCTCTAATGCGAAGTGTAGTGGGGTCCATCCTGCAAACCTCTCTGTCATCAAGGACTGGGGCTTACCTCTTTACCTCACCCCTTGCTCTCTCCAAAGCTGGGACCGTAATCAAAAACGCCGGCGTCACTCGGGGCAGCAGAGCAGTGGGAGGCAGCAGGACAGCCAGCAGCCCCTCACAGACCTCTCCCCCACCACCGTCAGCATCCTGGGGCCCTACGGCGACCCCCTGACCTCCACACCTGAGGTGGAGCAGTCCAGGCCAGGCCAGGAGGGTGCGGAGAAACTGGGTGGCCACGGGAAGAATGCAGCCTTCCAGCTCAACCGGTGAGTGGCCAGTGAGACAGGGCAGGAGGGGCTGGCGGGGGACAGGGGGACGGGCACACTGAGGCAGGGCAAAGGTGACTTTGGTTAGTGGGGGTGGGGGGTTGGGGCAGTGTAAGCACTAATTAATTTCCAATTCCCTCTTTCCCCCAGAATCCCACTGGTGAACCTGTGAGGCTCCCAGGAGAGGCTGAGCTGGCTACCCCACCCTTCTATCACAGCTGGCGAGCGCGGACTCTCGCCACCTCTGCTACCCCAGGAAAAAACAACCTCCTTGTGCCACGGCCCACTACCACCACCATTATTAACTAACCCCACCAGGATGTACCTGGGCAAATGGACGAGCTGGGCCTCCATAGTCTCCTGCTGGGGGAAGTTGGGGACCCGCCCTGCCCACGCAGGACAGGGTGATGAGAGAGCAGAAGGGTGGGAGGGAAGATAGCTGGTGGTGGTGTGAAATCTTGACCTCCCCAGCCCCTCTCCTAGCATACGTGCGCAGACACACTCAGATCGCCGTGACTCTCTCACCAGTGCATGCCTGACATCGGGGATAGGCAAGGTGGAAAGGCGTACCCCTGTCCCCGTGGGCCCTCACCTTCCGTGTGTCCCTTCCCATGTCGTGTGCTTTGCAGTGAACATCTGGAGTTCAGTGGCTGCAGGATTGCTTGCCAGGTGACTTGGATGGTGGCAACTTCGTCTGTTCCTGAGACCTTGGCCCTCCTGAGAGTCCCAAGGGTGGGTGAAGCTTAGGCAGAAGAGGCTCACAGAGCACCTGGGCCCTCTCAACAACCCACTTCCTTGAAGGAAACATTATCTTCCCCCTAGATGGAAGATACTCACATCTTTCCAGTTTCTTTCTGCCTAACACTCCTTTGGGTTTTTTCTCTACAGCTTATATCTTTCTTCCTCTCTCCATCCACAGTTTTTTCCCCTCAGTTCCCAACCCCATGCCACTTCTCTTGCCAGTTAAAGTTGGAAAAGATTCCTTTAGCTTTCCAAATGTTTTCATCTGTTGAAAGCCTCCTTGCTGTCCCTCTCCACCCCTTCAGCCTCCTTCAGCAAGGTTTTTCTGAATAACACGTCTATGATGATGCTTTCCAGAAAATCTGAGGTGAAGTCCTCTGCTCACCATGTTATTTAGCAAGTGTCCTGTACACAGCTAAAGCGTGGCAGGCAGACATAGTTGGGCATGAGGAACTTGAGTTTTGCTGGGCTGAGGAAGAGAATTGCTTTCAGACACTCCTGGCACAGGCAACAAGGCAGCAGACAGGACTCTGCGCCTGGGATGACCAAAAGCAGTTTAGAGTTGACCTTGGGAATGTTGGAAGGGTTGCCATGTACTGCTGGGAGGTCTCTCCTGGAGTGCAAGGTGACTGGAAACCCACAAGGCAGTGCTCACCAAGGGCATGAGAGAGGGGATATCTGGGCTCCCAAGTGAAGCTTCATTCAGTTCCCCAGCTGGTTAGAAACTGAAAGCAGTGGCACAGGTATCTGTCCAAACTGGTTGCCTGCGCATGTCCTTCGGGGCTGTCGTGGTCTGTGGGGCCACACTGTAACTTTCTTGTGTGAGCAAGATACATGCATCTCCACCTCTTCCTAGGCATGGACCCATGGGTGTGACTTTGAGGAAGCGTGAGATGACAAATTTCACCTTAATAACAATAGTTACTCTTAGCTTTTATGGACACCTTCAAATTTATTGAAACCCCACACTGACAGCCACTGAGGTGAAAAGATGCACATTTAGGTAAGGTTGCCCCTACAGTGTACAAACACCTTCAGCTGCTGGACTGATGTTGGCCAGAGGCAGGAAAATCACCTACAATTTGAAAGCCCACAATGCACCATACAAGGTCTCTGACAAAAGTCATCTTGGAGAGAGGGAAGTGGCCTTTCATCCTTTATCTCTGCATTAAAAGCCTTCTCTTTATAGGACAAAGCACAGGTAATTTCATAAGAGGCCCAGTTCTGCCCATTTACCCAGCTGAACTATTAGGTGTTCTCGGGTCCCATCTGACTCACTGTGAAGGGCATTTAACTGAGAGTGTAAATTACAATAAACTTCCCCAAAACAGTAGAGATTTAGAGAAAATGACAGGTCAAATAAAATTACTGGCTTATTAAAAGCACAGAGTGGCTGAAAGATGTAGGTGGAAAAGGACTCTGGAGATCTCTAGTCTAAGCACAGGTTGAGTCTGTTCTTACAGCAGGGGATATTAGTGCTTTACCGTAGATCGATCTGTTACTGAGCCTGTTCTTATTCAGGATCCATGCAAGGCTTTGGTGGCCATTTAAGCTGCAGATGGACAGGGAAGGAGCAGGTGGCAGTTCCTGCTTGCTGCCCCATTCCTTGCTGCCCCTGTTCCCCCTCTCCCTGGCATGTCCCTGCTGGGGAAGGACATCTGCATGCAGCCTGCAGGAGGCTACACTGCTGATTGCTGGCAATTTACAATACCTTGAACTGGTTGAAGTAATCTTCCAGACCAGATTAATTCGATTTGATCAACAGCATTTGTTGAAACATGGCCAGAGTTTAGACTCTTCCACTTCAAGGGCTGTCCTTGGACTTTCCACATGCTGCATGAAGAGAAGGTTTGTAAGAAAGTAGCAGGGGACCACAGGAGGCATAATGAAAACATTTTCCAACACTTCATGTGGGGAAGCCCTGCATTCTTCTGGCCAGGCTTTTGTAAATTCTGCAAACAAATCAGATTTTGGTGGTTTGGGTTTTTTTTCTCCCCCTTTTACTGTCTCTGGTTTTGGTAAAAGTGTGTCCAAGGAGTGAAACTTTTCATGGATACTGTGGTAAGAGGAAAGCTGGTGAAGCTGTGTAGAGAAAACTCTTACTACAACAGAAGCTCGGGTATGATGAACATCTTTTCTAAGAACAATTTTCCTAGCCAAATATGTTTTTATGACAGTCATCCAATCTCTCACACAAAACAGGTTAGATACAGGGAAACAACTTCATTGTCTTGCCCAAACATTCATTGCTGTGCTTTGTCCCTGGAACAAAACACTCAGAACCCATGTGGACACACAAGCTCCTTCCAGTCAATAAACAATCTCACTGGATCTGTTTTCTATGACTGGAGCCTTATAAACCATCTTCCCCTACACAGACTGGAGCCAGAGCATGCCTGAGGTCTCTACCCTAGCCCAGGGTAATATTTTGTAGGATGTGAACAAGGATGGGTTGACAGCACTGAGTACCAAGCCAGGGCAGAGGACAGCACCTTCTTAGTCACAGCCCATCAGATTTCCCTGTCTCTAGATGAATGAAGGAGAAAGATTTTTTTTCTTTCTTTCCATTAGAAATGGAAACTTTTTTCTTTCCATTAGAGAGAAAAGTGTGCAGGGAAACCAACTGGAAGTTTTCATAATCTTGGGCTAATTCTGCCCAACATGCTATTAAAAGGGAACATCCAGGTGGGCTGAGTGAGATGAAATAACTGTCTCTGCTGAGCTCCTGGAGAGCCCTGGCTTTTTTTAACACAAGGGTGGTCTCTCTGTGAGCGCAGTGGAAGGGAGGGAAGTTCCTGTTTTGAAAGCAGGATCTGGAGTCTCCTTCTCTTTACCAAGTGAATGGTATGACCACAAGGCCAAATCCTGCCCGGCCTTTCCCATCTGGTTGGTTGCAATTGGTAGGCATGGAGCAGACCTCCAGTGTATGCTTCCACACCTCTCTTCCAGTCCAGTTTCCAGGGACTCACATCCAGCCAAGCATCCCAAAATTTCAGAGAGGGCTATCTACCTCTTCCTCAATGGCACCCAAGTGCCCTTGCAAATCTGGTCCCTTCATTTCCCACTCCATTTCCCGATGAAGAAAAATGCTTGGAAAGGAGTGGTTTGCTCATTCCCTGCAAGTTCTCAAAACAGGACCACCTTGAGACTGTTCTGAATTAAACCGTGGTTTTGTTTTCTCACTCTGACAAACCATATCTGTGGCACAGCCTTAGAGCTGAGACCTGCAGCACAAAAGTCCTGGGTCAAACTCCAGCTCCCCAGCTGCATCCCTGCTACCGTCCCACTGTAGTCCTGGTCCCACCCTGGCAGGACCATAGAGAGAGGTCCCCTTCCTTCAACTGCTGGCTCTCTACTCCTCTTTTCCTGTTGTTTTCCCTCTCCCACTGTTTTCCCTCTTCCCACTCCTGTCCTGTACCATGGTCTCCCTCTTACTTCTCTCTCCCCTCCTACTGTTTCGCTCTCCCTACTCCTCTCTTGTTCTCCCTTTGCCACTCGGTCTCGTTCTGCCACGGCTTCCATCCTCTCCTCTGGCCTCCCTCCTGCTCCCCTGCTCAGTTTCGCCCTTCTCCCTCCCCTTCCCTTGTGCGCTGTGATATATATTTTTGTAGGATTTCTCTTCTCCTTGTGGTGAAAATACTCAAATCTTGTGGGATGTTAGTTTCAACATTTTTAAATAAAACTTTGCAAAATAATGAAAGCAGACCTGTTGCTGCTGTGGAAGGTGTCACACTGGAAAAGAGTCAGGGTGGGATGAGAGGGACTGCACCCTGGGTAGACCCCAGCGGGATGGGGGCTCAGACTCCTGGCGTCCCACACTCTCTTCTTGGGAGTAGAGGGGGCAATTCGGCCCCGTGTCCATCTTACCTTGGTCTTTTTGCTGGCTGAAGAGGCCCTTTGACCACCCTCATGCATTTCCATGGGAGGTGGCCCCTGGTGGAGGAGGAGCCCTTCTTCACCCACTTACCCACCCAAAGCTGCTGTCCTGCCTCCGGAGCTGCTGCCTCCCAGCCACACGCTGGGGCTGCTTGTCACACGCCGCTTGTCACACGCCGGCTCACGCTGGTGGCCAGGGTGTCCGGGAGAGGTGAGAGAAGCCGCGGGGAAGGGAGGGACATGCAGCGCTGCAGGCGCAGAAGCCTCCCTCACTCTGTTCGCCGCGGCTGCCTCCGCAATTTCTATTTACAGCCCTGCTGCCTCCCCTCCTGGCCACAGTGCTGCTGCTGTTGCTGGTTTCCAGGGCTGTTCTGTAATTAAGCGTCCTTGTCTCCTGCAACTCCTCCACTCTGCAAGGCCGGCGGCAGTCGGGGCTGGGGGCGCACCGGGCTTGCTGGCCACTCCGAAGGGCTGCTCCCCGGCAATGGCTGGAAGACTGCTGGGGATGGGGATGGCTCCCAGCCCCCGCTCCCTCTACCCTGTCGCTGTCTGATCAGTGTCTTTGGGCACTGGGGGTGCCCCTGATCCTCTGCTTTACTGTTGGAGGAAGGAACAGGCTTCGCAGACCAGACCTGACTTCGGACTCTGGGGTTTCTGCCCACGGGAAGGACGCTTCCTGCAGGGCCAGGCCCCTCCACGTGGCACCCTGCACCCTGGACAGGATCTCTCTGGGTTGGAGGTGGCCTAGGCCCATCAGAGAGCAGACAGACTCCTGCAGGGTCTGTCCCGGGCTACAGACCCACAAGAGGCTGAACAGCACCTCTTCTGCCCCTGTGCTGAGTGTGGGACGGCAGAGTCCTTCACCTCTGTTGCTTTAGGTGGAAGATCCTCTCCAGTCAATGGCTTTGGGGCTGGGCAAGCCGGAGGGACTTGACAGAGGTGGTGATAGATTCTCACTGTGCTGAAATCACACTCGTGCACTCATTGATGCAGTGAAATGTTTTGCACAAACCTCATCGGCTTCCAGCCAGAGCTTCAGCCCTTCCTGCTGACTTCTCTGTCATCAGATGCTTTTCCTCTGGTGCCCTCTCTGCACAGGCTGGGGCTGCAGGCACTCAGCTAAACATACTCTTTTTCACCAGGACTCACTCTCTGACTCACAGGAGAAGGTCCATAAGCTGCCCCTTATTCTTCTGGCTTCCTGAAGAATACACTGACTCCCTAGTCTAGTACTCTCCCACCACCACTCCCCACTACATCATTCCCACCCACCTGTCCGTGTTGACTTCCCACCCTTCCAGTCTGGTCCCAGCCCTGACTCCTTCTCCAGCACCTCCCTTCCTTTCCAGTCTCCAGCCTTGCCTCATTCCCTAGCATCTCCCCTGTTCTCCAGCAGGGAGCTAGCACTGGGAGCAGCACTCTGAGGACAGCAGAGATGTGAGGAATGAATGCAATAATTTAAATCAAGGAAGAACATCTAAAACCTGTACAACAACTTCAAGACACACAAAAATCACCCTAATGAGTGGTCAAAAAACAAGCATGAGGTGTTCCTGACCACTGTGATTTCCTGGGAAAGAGAGTAGTTCAGAAAAACATTTTGAAAACATCTCCAAAATCTGGGATTCCCTCCAGATGAGTGCCTTCTATAACCTGCAATAAATTATCCCATTAAGGGGGGAAAAAAAACCAGGCAACTGTCAGTTGGAAGTGTCTGTATTGCAGGGATGTGGCAGCAACCAACAACACTTGCTTACCTCCCCTGCTCAAGGACCTTCCCCAGAGTTGTGTCTGGAAGTTAGGACTCCATGTGCTCTGGCTCTGCCCTCCTCCCCCGGCCTGTGCTGTTGGATATCGTTCCTTTGTATGCCTTTGCAGCGCACCTTGTGAGAGAGCCGTCCCGACACTGTGGGCACGAGGGGAGTGGTGGGAAAACACCTGTGGAGCCGTGGGCATCACTGTGCTCCTTGGGGCAGGTGGAGCAGCGTGGACAAGCTGTGCTAACTCAAGTGTGAGCCTTTGTGCAGGGGGAATGGAGAGCTTCAATCAGAGGTAGCTCTGCACTCTACTAAAGGGACCTGGCTGTGTGGATGGCCATTTAATTAGGAGAAAAGCACAACTTGAAACTGCCATAAAGATTCGCCCCGAAACAAGCAACCTCTCATTTCAGCATCATGTAAAAGAGTTGAGTAGTTCCCTTGGTTCATTCTTGCTTTGATCCTTAGAGGCAGAATTGAATCTTTATTGAGGGCTGCTATGTCTCCGAGTGCACATTGCACTCAGTGAATAATAGGCCATTCAGTGACGCATTCCACATTGATCCAAAGCCCAGCTTTCTCTGGGAGTGACCAGAATACAAGCCAAACCATCTCCAACCTCAGATCAATCCTCACAAGGGATCTGGCAGGGAAGAAAATGCCAGTGTCTGCTCCAGGGTCCAGTCCTGCCTCTCTGTGGCTCCTAGTTAGCGCTCCAGTGGCAGGAGAGCAGATGCTCTAGGGCAGCCAGTCAAGTTTGAAGCTCAGACTTTGTCGACAGCTGGACATACCACAAGGGTTCAACAAACAAGCAAGCAAACAAGCCTGGGGTGACTTGTTTTCTATCAAAGGAACATGGTGTGATGCCTACAGCATGCACTGGTCAAATCTGAGTTACAGCCTGGCCTGGCTAGGGAGACAGTTGGTTTCCTTGTTAGTCTGCCTATGAAATGATGCACCACAATCACAGGCATCATGATTCTCTCAAGTATCCTCTAAGCCTTGGTAAAGTGACACAGACTGCAGAAGTTTTCTGAGCCCTTCCCAAATCAGGGGGCAGTCAGTGGCGGGTGTCCTCTGCCAGTGTCAGGGGAATCAATCTAGCCAGGTTAGTGCACCATGAATGGACACAGTTTTGTCTGAATGAGTTCATTAGCCAAAACATGGGTGCAGTAGTTAAACACACCTACAGTGTGCCTGTCTTATTACATTGATTCAGACACATTTGGCAACACCAGGATGAGTTATCTCAGCCTGAAATGGTTTCTCTCCCATGCCTTTTTCTGCTTTGCCAATTGTTTTCTTATGTGACATATTACATGTGAGTGCACATCACACAAATGAGATCCGAGGCTCTGCTTAGTGTTACCCTGTGTTGGCTGGATACACAGCAGGAGACCTAAGAGGTTCCTTTATAATGAGATTTCTCTTATACCAAACATCAGGTCCTCTGTGACAAAACTGAAGACCAAAAAGACTGTCCTGGATAAATGTGGGTTTCTTGTAGCTACTCACATTGGCCAGCTTACTTATAGCTCCCTATGCAGTGCAGTAATTCTGAGTGCAGGATATGAGGAAGAGACAGATTTTCCCCTTGTACCTGCAAGTTAGAGGAGGGCTGGGACAAAAGAGTGACTAAGCATAACACTGCCTCTTCCAGGGTTTTGGTGACGGTTCTTTGTTGATACTCAGGCAGTCCTGCAGAGAGAAACAAATTGCCTAACTAAAATATAAGGAGCTGAGGCTGTCAAGCAAAGGCCTAAAGAAAGGTATTGAGGGAGCAGGCACATGAAGGAGGACAGGAAAAGTCAGGGTGAGGAGAGAGTGGGCAGAACCAGAAACTGTGGCTAGGATTAAATGACAGGACTGGAAGGAGAAGTAGGATCAGAGGAAGGGATCAGAATAGAAATTTAGAGCTAAGGGGTGATTCACCCTAAACCGGGCCAGGAGACACTTCAGAGACAGAGTCAAAGAAGTGGGTATTTGCTTTATTTCGGTACCGGGTATGTGTGGCGATCTCTCCTCCGAACACACACACCCCAGCACTTCCTACAGCACAATACTATGGGTTAAATCATGAATATTCATCATATTCCTTGGGACAGGTGTGGTTATACAAATTATTTCTCAGAAGTCATTAATATCATTAGCATACGTGCCACGCATGCGCTCTGTGTCCTGGTGGTCGCACTGAGGAAGGCTTCTCTTCTTCCTCGGGGGTCTTTCTGATGAAGGCTAGTAGTCTTCCTCACAATGCATTTTTCACCTTTCTCCCCGGGGCATGCATGGTCCTTTGAGGAATGATTCAGCGGTTTCTGAGATGATCCTTGTCCCCTCTATCTTGACAAGATTAGGGTGAATCCGGCTTCTTAGGTTTTGTAGTTAACATTTGCTGTTGGAATCAACATTTGCTGTCTCCTAATAGTTAACTCTGCTTACATGAGTTAGCTATTGATCACCCCTTTCTCAGGGGCATTAAAAACACTGGGTAAATGAAGACAACATGGGTGAAACAGGGCTCTGGGAGCTCACGGGGACCAGTGTGCTGCCAACAGTGAAGCCCCAGCCTAGCCTGAGCACTTACCCAGCCCTGGATCCTTCCAGCTGTTTCAGGAGCAGCAGTTGAATCCTCCCCTGCCTGCCTGCCTCCTGGGGAGGGAAGGGAAGGGAAAGCACATGCTCAAGGGTCAGCCCTCAGAGCTCAGCCTCACTGCTGCAGTGCTGACCCAACCCATGTGTGAGAAATGCAGGACTGTCACAAAATGTAGGTCAGGGGCTGAAAGTCCCTTTTGCAGGTTTAAAGGTCTCGGCCCTCTGAAGTTTGCTCCAAAGGATGATACATTCCCACTTAAGGGATGTTGTTCCCTTTACTTGCTTCCTTATCTATGTTAGTTGTCCAGCCATCATTTTCCAGGAGCTGAGATGGAGCCCACTTCACGTGACCTACAGAGGTACCAAGAACTAAGCCATAGGGATTGCGCTCTGAACATGCACAGCACTGAGGCCACCCAAATGAGGCTGTCAGTGTCTGCCCTTGGGCTCCCAGAGCCAGTCTTTTGGCCTCTAGCCTTTACCACTAAAGGGCAAGGACCACCTGGAGTGGTGTCTGGTGAGGGAGGAGTCCCTCAGACCTGGAAGTGAATGCACTGGAAAGCCCAGAAAGAATGATGCATGAAGCAAGTGCTTAGCAAAGCTGGAGCCAAGCATACAAATGTGAAGGAAGGAATGAGTAGTGGTGTGAAACAGCAAGCACCATCCTCTGCACAAGAACGGCCTGCTGGAAAAGAAGTGCATGATAACCTGACTCCAAGCACCTATTAGGATGGTGGATGAAGGAAGAAGCTGGTGTTTCACAACTTCTGAGCTGACTTTGCATCCTGGGTGGTTGCTGCCATTTGTTTTCTTCTTTGGTGATAATTGCACGTCGTTTCTCTGCATGGTTCACTGCACAAATGATTTCACATACCCGCCCGAGCTGTGCTTTATTGTACTTTGTTTAAATATGCGAAATTGTATGCAACTCCATGTGACGTCTTATGCAAATTGCTTCTTGTGTTACTGTGCATATTTGAAATTAATTTCAGCATGATCACAGCCCTGACTCTGAAGCCATTGTTTAGACTGAGCACTCACCCAGCTCCCCTGATCCTTCCAGTTATCTCAGGAGCAGCAGCCTGAGCCTCCCCCGCCTGCCTCTGCCTTGATCCAGGGGAAACGTGTACTGGAGGTGACACAGCTTAGATGAAGGTCATGTTCCAGGCCTCTGCTGAGTTTGCCAGTTAGTGCAGCCAGAAACCGAGTACTTAATGGGGAAGCTGGAGCACCAAACTCATGTCCCAGAAGGGTCTGCAGACATGCACTCATGGGGAGCAAATTTTAATCCCTGCAGAGCCAAGCTAGACTCTGGACAGGGACATGTCATCCAGTGGTTCAACAGCTCACCAAGATATCCAAAGGCATCTAGGCTTAGAAGAAAGCACTGGTGTTACAACGTCAGGAATTAAAGGCTTTCTGGAGAAGCTTGTTAACCATCTGCCTTTTCTGGCAGTGGATCTGCAGATATAAAGCAAATGCTCTACATACAGGTAGATGTTTTTAAAATATAGATGGTAGATGTTTTTTAAAAATATCAGATTCCATTAAAAACATCTACTAAACACACCAGCCATAACACAGGCAGAAATATATTGTCTACACTAATCTCTGAACACATTCAAGCCATTTCAGCAACATTCTTCATGCTAATGTTCCCTTTTCTCTTCTTGGTTATGAGTCGCAGCTAGGCTTGAAACCCCTAACCTTCATCACTGAGGAAAGATGTAGACGTCATTCTGGCATTAATCATCTGTTAAAGAACAGAAAAGAGACAGTCAACCACTGAGTTTGCTGTGACTCCTGTTTTATCCCCGGCTCATATAATCCACTGTAATCCGGCAGTGAAGTGTTTCAGGCCAGGATTTCTGTGTTGCGCAGTTGAGTACAGGTGGGTGACAGGAGGCAGGGGTGGCTGAAGCTGTGGGCCACATCTCAGGGCTGCTGGTGTCCAGCTGCGCTGATGTCCAGAGCTGGTGGCAGAAAGGAGCGAGGCAGGCGGTGCTCTGAGGCAGATGCAGCTGGTTCACTGTAGCACCCAGCCTGTGGCTGCCCTGGGAGAGCTGCTGTCATCTTTCCCCTGACAGATGCTCCTGGGGCATCCCCTTCTCTCGTCCCCGTTTGCCATCCTGTGTCAAGCTGGTCTCATTCAACTGACTGCACGCTCTGGGAAAGGGGTGATGGATGGACCCTGGCCACTAACCAGTACCCTGACTGGGCACTAAGCCAGTGGGGGAGCTGGCCTCAAAGCCCCTGAGTGCCCAGCTCATTCTCCCCTGGGCTGCAGTGTGGAGGAGCCCTCTTCTGCTCATCAGAAATGCCCTCAGATCTGCAAGACACCCAGCCATCACCTGAAGCAATTGGTCTTGGGCCTGTCTGTCACATACTGTCCCCTCCAATTTCCGTGCTTAGCTCTCTGCACGCTGGAGGCAGGAGGATGCACATCCTGCACTCCCTGGGTAATTACAGCCCTGCAGCACTCCGCAGTATCCCCAGGACACCGTCCCACAGCCCCATACAGCCCCACTTCCTGGTGGCCCCCAGGCACCCAGCTTGGCTTGAGCTGCTTTAAGGGCCAAGTCCTTATGAAAACGTCCTGCAATTGCATAAGAAGAGAGGATTGGCAGAGATATCCTGGCCTGAAGCAAGCAGCCCCATTGCCCCCTTCCTCAGAGACTTCCAGTCCCAAAACAAGTTGTCTACTGGCCTCACTGCTGCTGTTGAAAGGCTGTTCCAGATCCTTGCACTAGCAGGTGGGAAGCTTCTTCTAATTTCCATCCTCAGTGTACCCATGGCCCAGCCTGTGATAACTCATTCCTGTGCCAGCATTGTCCTCAGGCTTAAATTCAATGTCAAAACCCTTTGTTAACACAGAGTTAATGTTGCTTGGTGATAGCTCATTCATTCCCAGAACATTATGTTCATCAAAACGCAAACTTGTGGAAAAACAGGGCATTTAGATTTAAAGTACATGCCCAGGCAACCTTCCTTGTGCTCCTTCTGAGCTGGCAGCTGCCAGAGGGACTGTCAGCTCTCTGTCTGCATTCACTGCGCCAAGTATAAAGTGTTCTGTGATGATCAGTGGCAGCATTACCTGGGACCGGAGGGGTGAGAAAGGAGAGGAGAGCCAGTCCCTTGGGGGCAGGCAAGGGGGGGCTCTGGCTGCCATCTCTGGGATGAAAGGCAAAGTGTTTCTGCCCATGGGATACCCAGGTTCTTTCAGTGCACCACTTTCAAGGACAGAAGCAGATTACATGTGATTAGGATATCCTGGGGTAAAGATTTCACCAGGCACTCCATTCTGCAACACCACGGAAGGCAACAACTTTCTGGCAAGCGTCATCTCCTAAAAATGCAGCCGTGTGGCATCCGTGCTTCAGGAAGAGCACGCCAGTGCTCACCAGGAGAGCAGGTCCTGACCCACTGCACTGCAGAGTCACTGGGGTGGGGGAAGGCCATCTCCAGCAGCAGGTTTAGCTAGCCCAGCAGGTTTGGCACAACCACAGTTGGGAAGGATTCCTGCGATTTCTGGTTGTAGTCATGCTGTTTCTACCATAGAGACTGCTGTGTCTAAGGTGAAGGATTCTAGGAGGCTGTGATGAGCTTCAGCCCCATCCCAGGCTCCTTATCAAAGGAATTCAGATCAGGATTTCCAGCACAGCTACAGAGATGTACAGTGCACAAGAGCCAGGGCTGAAAATTTTGGAAATTTTAATACATGGGGATTGCAGAAGCTTCCAGCAAAGAAGCAAAGAACGGCCAGAGGGACTCCCTCTCTACACCACTGCCCTGTTACCCATCTCACCTTTCTCACTGCATTAAAACATTAATGCTTTAGAAACTGCTAATGTTTAAAACAAATTTTCTTAAAGTGTTTGCTGCTGGGTACGTATTTTCTAATGAGTGACTTATAGGAAGTTCAATATGAAGGGCAGCCACAAATCCTGCCTTAGGCTGCTCAGCATCCTTCTGTCCAGCGAGGCTTTGTGCTGGGCTCCTGATCTCCAGAAGTTTCAGGGGAGCAAGTAGCATTTCTCAAATATATTCTCTACTTTCTGTAGTTTTTTACATGTGGCATGTGTGCAGTACCTGCCCTCTTGCTGACCCAGAAGGGCAACTGGCCATACGTGCCATAGCAAGGACGTGCAGATGATGGGGCTGATGTGGGGGCTGTCAGCTGGCAGGCCTGGAGGGCTCCACTCCAGAAAAAGGAGAGAGGGAATGAGCAAAGAGTGATTTCTCAGGTGGCAGCTGCTCCTCACACAGAGCCAAGGCTTCTGTGACAGATGCTCACTTTGCCTGCAGGGCTAGAGGAAACGAAGCCCCAGGTGACTGTGGTGCTGAGAGAGTTCCTGGAAAACACAAGCATCCTTGCTAAAATGAGGCCCGGCAATGATGCAAAAGATTTTCTAGGAACTCTTGAGTATCTAGGTGAGACTGAGAACTGCCCTGAGGAAGTGGAGATCATTATGCCAGCCTGTCTGGGAGGAGGAGCTCAGCCAGATGAGTGGGAAGGAAGCACTTGAACCTGCAGAACGCTACTTGCTCCATCTCTGCACTCACCTGCCCTGATCCAAGGACTTGCTGCTTCCAGTGAGGCACTGGGCAGGAAACCTGTGCCCTTGGGTCCCACATTCCTCCAGGCAGAATACCTGGCCGCGTCTGCACTCCTGAAAGCCCTATCTAGAGAAGCTTCCACCTGGAGAATCAGTAAATAATCCAGGAGCTTTTGGATCTGGTAAGAGGCCCCAGGAACAAGTTTGCAACTCTTGTGCACTCAGCTCGAATAGTGGAAAACTACCCAGATAGCAGACAGCACTGTGAAGTGTGAGGAACATAAAGATGGAGAGTGCAAAATGAGAAAAGGACAGGGCTCTGTCAAACAGACAGAACACGCTTATGGATACAGGCAGTTGGATCTGCTTGCCTCTGAAACAGAAGGAATACATCAAATCCTGATGGGATGCACCCACAAGTGCTGAGTGAGCTGGCAGAAGTCATTGCAAGGCCACTCTCGATAATTCTTGATTGGTCACAGCACCTGGGAGAAATACCTGAAGGCCTGGGGAAAGCAAATATCTTTCCTGTCTTCAAGAAGGGCAAGAAGGAGGATCCAGGGTCAGTCAGCTTCACCTTGATCCCTGAGAAGGTGATGGAACAGGTAATCCTGGAAATCATTTCCAGGCACATGGGTGACAAGAAAATCATCAGGAATCGTCAGCATAGATTCACCCAGGGGAAGTCATGCTTGACCAACTTGATAACCTTCTGTGATAAAATGCCTCACCTTCAACAGGGCCTTTGACACTGTCTTCCACAAGATCCTCACAGCCAAGTTGCTGATGTATGGGCTGGATGAGCAAACAGTGAGGTGGCTGAAACTTGGCTGAATGGCCAGGCACAGGGGGTGTTGAGCAGTGGCACAAAATTTAGCGGGAGGCCAGGATTGACTCCTGGCTGATGGAGACCCCCTGGGTGATTCCATCAGCCCTCTGGGTGACTCCTTAACAGGGGCAGGCTGGACCAGGTGACTTCCAGAGCTCCCTTCCAACCTCAGCCAATCTGTGAAACCATTTATTGGGAATGGTCCCTGAAGAGTGCCACCCCAAGCTGTGCCTGGGCTTTGTCTCAGGCAGCAATATCTGAACTGGGCTAAAACTGCAGCAGCAGTGTGACAGAACAGGTGACTGCAGGTCCCCAGTCTGCCCTGTGTCCCAGGGCTGAGTACTCTGGCACAAATACAGTCATGACTTCAGGAGATGGCAGGCAGAGCCTCTAACAAGGACAGGGTGACTTCCCCATCCTGCGAAGAGGTGGAATGAGGGAAGGATGGAGCTGGTATGGGAGAAAAGGACATGATGGACAGGGAAACTGTCTGCAGCTTGCTCTGCTTCTCATCGGGAACTGTTCCCCCCTGCCATATGGCTATGTGCCTCGCCTGCTGGGGAAAAGGGAGTGTCCACGTATGTGATATGGGGGAGAAATAGTGGCAAGCTTGCAAGATGTGCTGTGACTAGCTAACACCACTGCTGCCGAGCTTAGCTCTTTGGGAACTACAGCACAAGGAGGACGATGAAGTAACCCTGGGAGATAAGCTGTCCGCAGTACAGTGAGAGGAAGCAAGGCAGCTGGTGAGTTCTCCCTGCTGATGTTGTAAACACATATAAAAAATTACTTCCCTGAACATGATGTTTACCTGAAACTTGGGAGCCTTGCCCAGAGGGATCTGCTCCAGATGCTGTGAAAACTCTGGGATACAGTAAAGGCGCAAGCGCTGCTGAAACCTGAAAAGCCACCCAGAGTGATGCAGCCCAAGCCTGTTAACTCTGAAAACCTCTCAGCATGTTTTAGTCCATAATGAATTCCAGAGGGGTTCACAGTTCACAGTTCACAGACTTGATGCATCTCTGATGTTACAGACTGTTAAAACACTTGTAGCAGACTGTCCTTCCATGCTTTGCGGTGCTTACCCAAGGGGCTCCTGGCAGACTCTGTTACCCCTAGAACCCAAACAGCAGACTACTTGTCCAGCACGGCATTTTATCCTGGCTGGGTTTGCCTCCTGACCCTTCATCTGGCCACAGCCCCAAGCCCCTCTCCCCCAGCCTCTTTCTCATCCCTGTCAGGCAGCAGCTGCATGTATGAATTAGCTTCCCCTCCAATGTGCACTTCAAACCTGAAAAAAACCTTCCTATTCATCAGGAAGATCACATTAAGCCCATCTAACCTCGCTGTCTGACAGGGTAACTGCACAAGCGGACCAGCACTACTGTAGTAGATGTGATACGTCTTGACTTCAAAGCTTTTGATAAAGTGAAAGGCACGAAGAGTGGAAAAAAACCCACAGTTGGAATTGCCAAAAGATGCACACAATTGCCAAAAAGTATATACAGCTGGTCTGGGGAGATTGCACTGTTAGGGTGGAAAGGCACTTTTCAATGGGGCTGTGGAAATCGGTAGATTCATTTTCATCACTGAAAGCTTAAGCTGTGTGGTAGGAAAAGCTTTTTAACTATCGAGCAATAAAATGCTGGACTAGATTGGCCAGGAAGCCTTGTCACTGTAGGCTGTTGAGAACAGGTTCAACAAATATCTGTCAGGAATGAGTTGTGCTTACTTAATCTTGTCATCGGGTCAGTACGCTGAATTACATGATTGCCCGAGGTCTCGTCCCAATTTCATTTCCCCCAATTAAATTAAATAAACCTCAGAAATCATTGTCAGAAGCAAGCTGCAGCAAGCTATACTTACTGCATCCCCTCCTGCCCCCAGTCAAGTGTTAGATCAGCACTAATCCCATCCAGGTGTAAACCAGGTTCAAGACCTACCACTCTTTCCCCAACACTGAAAACCAGCATGATGAAACCCTTTCAGTTCTGCTGCACAGGCATGTGGTACATTTAGTTCAGACTGGCTTTTGTGTATTCCTCCAAAGAATCGAGCCTTTTCTGAGATGCTGGGTTTTAAATTTCCGTTCTGAGAGAGCTTATGGGAGCAGGCATTGTGTGGGAGAAACACCAAGTAGTCGCCTGCATAAAGAGCACAAGACTTTGGACTGATCTCTTACCCTTGAAGGAAAAACTCTTTGGGGGATGGAGCAAAAAAATGTGGGCTTATGGGCCTGTGTTCAGCACATCTTTTCTTATAATGCTGTGCTTGTCGTGCTAACCTGCTCTGCCTGCCAAGGAAGCACAGCAAATTGCAGGGAGAGGTAAATCTGTGCAGCCTTAAAAAGAGCCAAACGCAGAAGAGAAAGGGACTGCCCAACTAAATCATGGCTGAGCTCCTTCCCTTCTATAATGGCTCATTTCGCTGCGCACATCCCTGTGTATAAAATGGATTTTTACAGAGAAGTTCATCCATTCCAGCATTTTGCTAAGCTAAGGAAGGCTCCATGTCCTTCCAATGCTCACATGGAGAGCAGGGGTAGGCACGGACACAGACTCTGTTATTCCAGCTCCCCCACACCACTGCCAGCCCTGAGCCCACTGCTGAATATGAGTGACAAATTGTATACGGTCTCCTAAATAAGATTAACGTAATGATCTCTTTAAGGCTGTTGTCTTTGTGATCACATCACATCGGGGCTTCATAATCATCTCGTGAATGATGAATGCACCCAGATCTGTCTCTTCTTCTGTCATTTCTAACCAGTGAATCTCTGTGTGTAAAAGACATTCCTGTTAGCAGGAGCAAAGAACAGGACCTTGCACTTCTCTGCTTCAGACTGTGAGTAATTCTCCTAAATGCATTTAATCAGCAAACTTCCTTTTCATGCTGCTTTTTGCTGAGCTAGAGCCATTACTGCAAGCAGAATTATTCCCAAGGCCAGTGACATTCCTCCATGGTGGCAGTTCCCTTTTGACTCCACACATCATCTGCCTCTCCCCGGCATTTTACCCACCTAAAATTCTCCTACTAATTCCTTTCACTTCAGCTTATCTAGCTGCCTTCCAGTCCTTACTGCTTCAAATGCCCTACTGAAATCCAACTAGATTAGATTTACCAATTTCTTTTTTCACCCAGGTAAGGTAAAGTAGGTAAAGAAAAGGATCAAGTTAAGGGCACACAGTGCTTTTGTTGATAAACCCATTTTGTATTTGATTCCATTTTCCACTTACTGCTGTAGCTTTAATTTTGTTTTCCTTCTGTAATTTGTTCTTAACCTTATACTCTGTTGAGACTAGACTAATGGGTTTGCAGCTGCCCAGAGTACTTTGTTTTCTCTCTTCCTGAAATATAGCTCCTTTTTCCCAGCCCTGACATGCTTACTCTGAAGTTGATAGATATGCTGCAAATCTTTGCTCCCAAAACTGCTGCTTCCTCAGACGGCTTTGAAAAAAACCCCCACAAATATCAAGGTAAGGTGGTGAGCTCCAGTCTTGTTGCTACAGAGCTTCTCGAGGCTTGCTTTTGCCTTAATACATCAAATTACTGTTCTCCACCCTTTCTTCTATCCTCTTCTCCCACCTTTTTCAGCATCATCGTTCTTACTGAGAAATGACATGATGCAGCTGTAAAGACCCAGAGGTGTTTTAGCAGCACTGTGGTGAGCACTGAAGGTGGTGTGAGGAGTGCATCAAGCCGACCACCCACCCCTCTGCTCTCCTGGTGAGCTGAAAGCCACAGTTTAGGCTACCAGAGAGGCATGTTTCTCAAAAAGACGGGGGCTGAGAAGTGACTGTTTAACTTCTGAAGAGAAAAAGAGATCCCATGAAACTTGTCACAGATTCTCTGATGGCACAGAAACATGCAGACACCTAAGCCAAGAATTTAAAGGAGTTATTAAAGTCTCTCTGCTTCTGAAGGGGTTTGTGTGTAGGGAGGGAACTCTTACATGCTGCAATATAGTTTTAAATGGCATTTCAGTGATTGCTGCTGTTAAGAAAAACGTAGGTGTCACAGCTTAAGGAGTCACCCACAAACCAACCAGGTCCTGCTGTTAGGAGATTCATCTGGAGTATAAAATGGGACAAGTAACGCTACAGAGGGTGGCGAACCAGCTGGAGGAGACACATTTGTGCAGAAGGGCTTTACAGATGCTAAAGCTGCTGTCAGCACAGATGCACTTCCATGGGGCCAAGCAAGCATACTGCCCTTCTGGCTTCCAGCGTTGTGAAGACACTGAACATTGACTCATGGCAGATCAGCAGCACAAAAACACTGACCCACACAAAAAATCAGGTGGTAAGGGATCTCCAGAAGTCTCTAGCCCAATTCTCTGCTTACAGTAGGGTAACCCCAAAGCTAGCTAAACCAGCTTGCTCAAGGCCTTGCTCACACAACTTCTGTGCATCTCCAAGGCTGGAGATATCCCAGTCTTTTTAGGCACCTGTTCCCCTGCTGAACATGCTCTCATGTATTTTCTTATACATGTTTAGAATTTCTTTGTTTCAACATTTGTCCATTGTTTCTTGACCTTTCACTATACTGCCTTCTCAGAGTCTGGCTTCCTCTTCCCTCCAGCTTTCCTTTAGGTAGGAGTAGACAGCAACTCGACACCCCCTCGGTCTTCTCCGTTTAACAAACCCAGCTCCCCCAGCCTTCTCCTTGTGCATTGTGTGCTCTAGCCCTCCACCGTGGGGGCCTTTTGCTGGCCATGCTGTAGTTTGCCAACATCCATCTTGTACTGAGGAGCCAGTCCTGGCTGTAATCTTCCAGCCTCACACCGCTCAGGTGGATGGGAATAATAATTTCCCTTGATCTGCTGACTACACCTTTGCTAATGAAGCCTAGGCTTCAGGGAACCTTCATTGCTTGAAGGACTCACTGCTGAATAATGTTTAAAATGTTTCTTGATACTTTGTGGGCATCTAATAAAGTACGGGGGTTATCGCCACAGAGAACTTATCACCCCACTGGAGCAGGCTGTGCCTGTGCATGTGTGGTGTGCTTTGGCTGTGCCCACTCAAGAGAGACCCCCTCAGGCACTTCTGATGTGACTGTGATTTTCACCTTGTGCTGAAGGTCTTCAGCCACTCTTGCTGTCGTGACACATCCTGTGAGTGATACTTTTTCCTCCTTCGAAATCATGGGATTTGTATTCATGGCACATTGGCCATAAGTTTCAGTAACTAACTACCCTTACTACACTACAGTGGCCAAATGAACTCAGCCTGGAGCCAAGGCTGACCCAATCACAGGTTGTTACATTCCTGCCCAACAGGGACCTACCTCCAAGTTCCTAGTTCCAGAGAAACCTACTTCTTTCAGTGAAAAAGCATTGGATCGTTGCTGCATATGCTTCAAATTCCAAAGTGTGTCCCAGGGGTGTGGCTTCTGCTGCTTGCCTTTAAGAGAGCGAGATGCCACTATAATGAAATGATTCAGGCAACCAAGCATGTGCAGGATAATACACATCCATAACTCTCCATTACCGTGTATTTCTAAAAGCTTAAACAACAATAAGCAGAAAAGTTACCAAGCAGGGGAAAATGCAATCTATTTCCATGCAGCAGAAAAAAAAAAAACCACACACAAAAAAACCCAACTAAGAATGACGTGCTGAAATGCTCTCTGCTGTGTGCTGCCAGGGGATTTAATCAGCCGATTGCCAGAGAGATGTCAGTTCCCTGAAAAGAGTGAGGACAACATGCCTTGCTGAGAAATGTACTCACAAGATTAAAATACCAGCTGCAGGATAAACCCAATATTGTCCTACAAGCAGCTAAAAATTTGGTCAAGAATGAAAAGCCGCCATCCTTTAAATGTGTGTCACTACATCATCACACTTGTCAAGTCTATCTGTCCATCTCTGCCTACTGGTCAGTACCCCCAGCGAATTCAGGTACCACTTGAGCCAGCTTAACAAACATGTCAGGCCAGGTTTACCAGCCCTAGAAGCCAGCCAAGCAGGATCCTGTGACACAAAATACCACCTAGATTACCAGGACAGCCACCATGAACAGTGCAGTTCACACACAGACAGCAAACAAAAGGTGTTCAAGCACAGAGTACAGTGGCACCACGGGAAGATGGTCTGTAATCGTAACTGAAGGTCCAGGGGTGGGTGCCTTGTGTTGGGGTGGTGAAGAAAAAGAGAAATGGAGAAATCAGGAGAGTAGATATAGAAGGAAAGCGCTGAGGTGGGAACGTGACAGTCAGATGTGATTGTGGAGGAGGCAACAAGGATGGGAGATGGAACAGGCAGCCAGCGTGGAGGTGTGTGTTTGCCACCCTCCCGGGCCAAAGCTGCACAGAAGAGCTTGTTACAAAGGTTGTGAGAGAGCAACTGTCGTGGTAACCGGCTGGCTTTCTCCACACATTTTCTTTCCTGAGCTTGTCAGGAGCTGGTGCCCTCAGCAGGAGGTGGGAACCCGGCTGTGTTATTCACATGATTCTGCTCCCAGGAGGGAGGCCCCACTAACCTCCACCTACCACCTGTTCCAGGGCTCGGTTACCTCCTGCAGTCACTTTGCATTGCTGCTGGCTTATTTTCTTGCTGCAGAATTGTAAACCTCCGTGTCACCCCCTACCCAGCTCCCAGCCCGGGATGGTAGTGCCGCTGGGTGAAGCCCATGGCTGGTGCAGCATAGCCACCCCTCCTCACACAGTTCCGAGCCCGAAGAAGACACGCTCTGAGCAAGTTGGATAGATGGAGGCTGTGCCAAAGCCGGCCTTTCTAAAGAAAGGAGCTAGTCTGGAGACTGGGCTGGGCCTGGGGGTCTCCACTACACACATCATGTTACTTGCTGTGGGGCCAGCTCTCAGCTAAGCCTGTCTCTGTGCATGAGCACAGGGTATGGAGGGCACCTCTTCACTCCACACTGCTCCTCCTACCCCCAACACTAGCAGTTTTGCACAGGTTTTTATTCACCACACTCCTTAGCTGAGCCCAGCCGGTCAGTGTTATGAAATCCTAGAAGCCCTAACACACATGTGGGACATGGGCGCGTCTCACAAGGGAGAAACCAGCAGTCGCGACTAGGATGCTCTTTCCTGGTGTGGAGAGGAGCAAGGGCAGGCAGGATAAGTAAAGGGAGGCAACAGAAAGCTGGGAAAGAAGGTAAAGAGATCAGCTGTACTCTCCAGAGACACACCCGTGTTTCTCTGACTTCTCCTCAGAAGGAAAGGAGGTAAGACAAATCAAGTGTCTGTGGCAGATGTTAGTCACGCTGCCTCACGTGCTTCTGAAGGGTGCTCAGCAGTGCGGGGTGGGAGGGGGAGCAGAAAACTCTAGACATCCTAAGAAAAATTAACTACTTTGTCCCAGTCCTCAAGTGACAATTTCCCTTGTCAGGTATAGGGCATTCTGACAAGCGCTCCCAGTTATCAACTCCAGGCCAGCCCTCTTCTTCGAGGAGACTCAGTCCTGTTTCTTCCTAGGCAGCATGCAGGGAGGAAGGAGGCTATAAAGGACTCTCAAGCAAAGAAGAGAGAAGTAAAAGAGATGTCAGTGCCAGGCTGGAGTTCCTCTTCCAAGGCATAAGATTGAATACATTTGCTGTGTTGCAGAACAAGGAGAGAAATGTCACCTTCAGAGGTGATCTGACAATCACAAAAATAAACTACATAGAGGAGAGAAAAAAAACCACAAGATGAGCATTTGTGAATATTCATGAGCAAGTCAAAACCCCAAAATTAACGAGGAAATTAATTTCCAAACTGATTAGGCTGCCAACTCCTTTTATTTAAATAAATCAACAATTGCCTTCATGTGACTCCTGCTGAAGAACGCAGAGCTGATCCTGACTCCTCCCAGGAGGAAGTTTTGTGCTGCCCGGGATGACCAATACCCCAGCACGTTCTGGGGACAGGCAGGTGCTGTGGCTGGAGCCGCCTGCTTCAGCCACCGGGAGATTTCCCTCTGCCCACTGCTCCGGATGTTGCGGTTTCACGATCGCCCGAGCCAATCTAACCGCTGGCTGCTGTACTTGTGCTCTCCCCGGTCCCACCCTCTTCCTCATGCTGGCTCTGGAAAGCTGTTCCAGCATGCCAAGCTGGCAGAAAACTCATGCAACAATTAAAACAAGAGATTTCACTCAAGTCAGAGCACTGAAGCAGCTCAGCCAAACGCTCGGTACGCAATACCACAGGTGAGGAAGGTAACCTAACCTGACCTGGGAGGTGGGCCAAGCGCCAAAGTTAACCCTGCTACGAGTAGCGGAGCGAAGTATATCTCATCCTAAAGTCCTTTTCCACCTAAAGTGTCTTAAGGCGGAGCAGAGCAGCAACAGCCAGCGCGCCGTGGTGATTTTGTGGGGTGTCTGCACTTTGGTGTGGGGGTGACCAGCCAGCCCAGCTTAGCGATCTGGTGGCGCGGCTCCGGGATGTTTCCTGCAGGAACAGCCTCCTGCTTTCTCCAGCGCTGTGCCCGAGGCTCAAGGGAGTGCCCGCCTGCTGCTTCTCCCGCTGCACGGCAACGCGCCCGGCAGTGCCAGCGCACGGGAGGCAGCGGGAGACTGCCAGACAAAACTTGGGTGGGCTGAGCCTGTGAAACTGAATTCTCAATGACTGAGAACGAGGGTGAGTTGCAGCCCCCTCTGGGGTCAAGTTGTGAGCGATTACGAATAGAACAATTGGCGTTTGGGTGAGCTTACGTGGAGCCTGCGGCTGCCCACTGCGGGAAGAGGGTTGCCCTGTTCCCCTCCACGCCTGGCCTTGCCCTCTTGTTCCCGACAGGGAATGAGACGGTCCAGTTTGCCCATTTAGCACAAAACCAGCTTGCGGGCAGTCCCTTCTGTTGGGTTAGCAGGACAAACATGTTTAACAGCGTGCCAGGAAACGCTCGAGCCAGCACAGGCTGGGACCGTCCCAGGCGCTGGCAGCCGAACTTTGGAACAACTCCTCTGG